>JAULJZ010062211.1:0-13473 GCA_032270985.1 Heliamphora pulchella
AACACAAAGATAATTAGCTTCAAAGTTAGCTAAAAATCATGTTCTAATTTTTATTCAAAACTCTTTTTTTTTCAACAATATATATATATATATATTAATATGCAAACAGATAAGTTTATCTATTTTATTAGGAGCACGTATAAAAAACACAAATAAATTTATCTATTTTATTATAAACACGCATAAAGAATACAAATAAATTTATCTGTGCATTCTCAAAATATGTATAAATAATACAAATAAATTTATCTACTTTTTATTGAATGCACGTGTAAAGAAGTATAGATAAATTTATCTGTCTTATAGAAAACACATATAAAGAACGTTAATAAATTTATTTATTTTTATTATCTGTATTAATATACAAACAGATAAATATCAAATAAATAAATATATTTGTTTGTTATGCAAAACAGATAAATTTTTCTATTTGATAAATATTTTTCAAATAATTCATACCGTTAAACCTTACGCGTTAAAATTTTTGTTTATGGACCTTGCGCTTTAAAATTTATTTTTTTTAACTTCTGACTAAAATTTCATATTTTTTAATCATTTTATCAAGTTTATATTTTCATATGAAAACAAAAAAAAATCAAAACTAGATCAAAATATGACAAGAAGTTCTTAAAATTAAAACAAATCAAAATTTACTGATAAATTATTATTTTTTATTTATTTTCGTCTTTAATAAACCTTTATAGTCATTTGATGAAAAAATTATACTTTTCTAATTTCTCTAATAAAAATCCCCCAAAAAAAACAAACTCAGCAAAACTCCTACCTTTTGTCCCAAAATAAGCTTGAAAATCACCCACAAGCCGATACCATTTGTTTGCAATATTGCAAGTGATTGTAGTATATATTTGAGGTTTATTTTTAAGTTCGTCAAAAGGTGAATGAAATCTTTGTAGTGCAATTATTGTGCAATACATGTTCCAACGGTCATGTATTGCACAAACATATATTATTAAATTATTATGCAATGCATGATCGTTGGATCAATAATTATATTACAAAGGACCCCCATTCGTCAAAAGAGCTCTATCCTGAAGAGATTCTTCGTCATGAAATATCAAATATCAAATATAAATATGTATACATAAATATTTCGGTTGACAATTCTTTCACAACATTTTCAAAAGAAATATAGGAGAATCCCTTTCATTTCCTTTTCTTCATAGAACTGTGAGGTGCTTACATATGAATCTTTATAATTGATCTAAATATAACAAGATATCAATATTACAACAAAACAATAACCAGAGGAGGATGATAATAGCCTGAAGAAATAAGTTGAATAGGGTACAACAAAAATGCAAGAAATGTGACGATGCACGGATCTGTAAATTAGTGAGGAAGATCGTCCCCATCGAAAACAAATGTTGTTTGCCTTTACTGGCAGGTAAATAAATTTAGCTTCTCATAAGATCTGCATCTTGGCTTTGGCATTCTTGAAGTATTAAGTTACAGTTGTTCATCGAGCGCGCGTCTAGTAGACCGTGACTCCACAGTTTGATCATAAATAATTTCCAACACCTGCCAAGCCCACAAGCATAGCATAGCATAGCACAGCATAGCAGCAAGTCAGAAGGACATTAAAATTAGCTCAAGAAAATATCAAAAATGATCTTGGAACAATATGGTTTACACAAAAAGAATGCTGAGACAGTTTTGATTGGTCCTAGAGCTATGCTCCACATGATCACCAATTGACAAGCACGCCATGTTTGACAAAACACAAATACAAAAGTGATTGGTCTAACCTTCTTCAAGTTGGGGTACCAAGTTCGCGCAACAGGTGACCATATCCCAGAAGCACCCAATGGCTTATCTAGGAAATGACCTAGAATAGGCATTTATCTCCATATAACTGATATTTATGTGAAGTTAAGACAGCTTGGTATTTAACTTGATACTAATATCAAATACCAGTTTCAGAAAATTTAGTTATACAATTTTCCAACTGATTGTAATGCAACGAAACACCCAAAATTGTTGGCCACTTGCACGATTTCAATAATAAATTGGAACTATAAGGAACCCATAGTCATATCCTCAGATCCACTACAGCCAACTGGCCCAACCCAAAAGCTAGCGTAGATCTGATTAGTTAAATTGAAAGTGGAGGGAGCATTCGGGGAAGAAAACAACCAGTCTCTATGACCGCCTCCAACATTGCCAAAAGAAAGTGAAATTCATCCCATCCAGGCCTGAAGACTTATCCCCAGCCAAGTCATTTCCTCATCCACAATATAACTGTAAGTATAACCCTTCCACATTCGCCTCCAACCTCTCGAAGTACGAAACAACTGCTCACAAAAACCTACAATATCGCTTATAATCTCTTGGTATCAAGTCAAAACTCTGTTCCCCCCTCGAATCTTATCAATGAAACTAACCTTGCTGTGAACATTGGCCATATGAGGAACAGAGAGAGAGTTTCTATCACCTTCGTGCAGCCAAATCTGTCAGGATTTTTCCTTCCCACTTTCAGTACCAACATGCAATTCCTCCTCCTCAGCCCGCAGAAGGCTTCAATTCATTGAAAAAAAAAAACTCTGGATGCTTTTCAAGCCATCCAAAACATGACGACCATCCCAAGCTCTAGATTTTTGATCCACCTAAGAGCCCAGATTCCTCCCTGTTGTATTTCTTCAAATATTTCTCCAGCAATTTTAATTTCTTAGCCAGTACCACGCTAGGATTTCCTACCACCTTATAGCTTCTAAATCAAACTCTCAGCCTATCCTGAAAGCCATCCATAACAAAGGAAAACGATCCGAGACAAGCCTGGGGAGAAAATACTGAACCACCTCAGGAAAGCGCTCCTCTCAATCCACAAATAACAAAACCGGTCTATACAGAACCTAAAGGGACCCTCCTCAGTATTTATTATTTAACCAAGTACCACCTCCTCCTAGGAGGGAAAGATCCACCCACCCCAAATAGTTAGAAATCTCACATCAGTTGAGAAATACAACAAAATCCCAGCCATTTTGATGGATGCCATACATTGCAAACAACATTAAAGTCACACCGTAAACACCAAGGTGCATCTCAACTAAAGTCAGCGTCCGCAGCTCTGCCTGCATCTCCCTTCTATCCCTATCCTCTAGTGGATTATAAGAACTCGAAAAGCTTAAGTCCTTATCAGTACCTTTGAACAAGCAACGCAAAGAGAACTGAAACTGTGGGACCAAATTATATGGAGGGGAGGATGTCCCAATGATCTGACCTAAACAAGTAGGTAAGTGGGCTCAGGTATCAAAAAATGATTTTGCTAGATGACATAATATAGGATTAAATTCACACATCAGAAAAATATGAAAGCATACTCAGAGATCTACATTATAAGAATCTCCTGATACTGTGATGATTAAGATACCCTAAGTCACTAATACATAAAGTTACCGGTTGTGCAAAATAGAGTTTGAGGATCTAGTTTGATTCCCTTTTTTTTTTTTGAGGATCTAGTGCTTCAAATGAAATTCACCGTGAATTTACAGAAAGTTACAGGTTCTGCAAAATATAACCTTGGGACACATTTTACTTGGATTTCATCCAGCCACTATACATGCGATGCAAATGAATGTGTGTCCTGACCAACAACAGATGCAACAGTCACATGTAGCAGAAAAACTCACAAGTCCTACCCATCTATGCTTATAACCGAGTCATGAGCATGGTTGTCAAAATCGTGATCCGGATCGTAGGATCCCACGATTCAATTTTGCGATTTCGATCCAAGTCGTATCTTGAATCGCATTCTGAGCAAGTTCGTTTGGGATTGTAGGTTCGGGAGTAGGATCATAAAAGTTTTGTTCCACTTCAATTCTATTTTCTTGTATGTTACTTCAATATGGATCAATTGGTGAATGTTTATAGGATACATCTTGTTTTTCATAATAGTTTTAATTTATCTTTGTGTAATTAAAGCTTATTCTCCATGAATTTTCTAAAATTATTGGACTTTTTAATGTTTTATGTAGGATCTTACGATTTTACGATCCGATCCTACAATCCGCTCCGGCAGAACCAAAAATGATCCTATGGAGGATCTCGATTTTGACAACTTTGGTCATGAGATGAATCGGTAATTATTGAAACCAATTTTAAATACAAAGATAGGCAGATTTAAGTACAAACGAGAAAAGTAAAAATATAATAACTGAGTGTTGACTTGAAGCATGCATTGCGAAAAAATAAAAATGAGTCGAGTAGAGAAGCCTACCAAAGCAGTGCGGGAGCCTGGACAAGGTCTTGACCATGCAATTTCGAAAATGCTTCACATGCCCAAGGAATATGTCCATCTGCCAGCACTCTGCCATAGTCACAAACAAAATAGCTTGAAAATAGAAGTTTAGAGCTCGCAGTGGGGGAAAAGGAAGGGGGGGTGTTGAACGGTAAATTATCGGTTCATTTTTCACAGTTCCAAAGGGCTAAGCTACAAGACACAGTCTGTTTTTCCTGAGGGTCTACAAAGTATGAGGTTGGTTGGATGGCTTCCGACAGCAGATGCCAACATAGGATGCGGTTTTTAAAATGAGAAAAGCATGGGCAATACTGTCTAGCATAAAAATTATATGTTACATATTCAGATATGCACAAAGGTACTCAAAAGTCATGTAATGACATAAACATTATGAGAGGAACTGGATCATGAAGATTACCGTTGTTTCCTCACAAATGAGTTCCAGAGATGCATCATTTGCTTCTCATCTTTGGTAACATCCACAAAATCATCAAGCATCTGCAACATATCAAAGTTTACCAATGTCAAGATAAAACTACAGACTACAATAAGAACATATCATACTTTATTCAAGTAATATAAAGCACTGTGGCGTATATAATGATTAATCCAAAAAGTTAAATTGATGACAATTAAATCTGTAAGGTGCCCCCAGCTTCGACCACAATCAGAGGCCCAAGGAGGACACCCGAAATCTTAACTTCAGCAAAGGTGCTCACTTTGGATACTCATTTCCACCTGATTTTGTATGAAAATAGCTATTGTGCACATATGGAAAGACGGACAAAAGGTTCCAAGACATACTCCTATGAGCCAGGCTTGCCTCAACTCATAAGAGCAAGCCACCCTAGCTCGCTTTGCCACCAGGCTCACCTTACACATACGACCAAGCTACCCTAGCTCACCTTGGCTCGACGGCTCCTAATGAATGAGTCTCCCCAGCTCCCCTTGCCTCCTACAAGCGAGTCACCCTAGATCCCTCATTGCAGTCCCAAGGATGAGCTTTAAGGTCATGAGCCTAGAATAATTGGGGATTTGTAAACTACTATAAACCTGGACTAGGGCCCATTACTCAATGGCTGCCAACCAAAGTGTTAGACTAGGCAACTGAAGCTCTACTTGATGACAGCACGACTCGGCACACCCTTACTCCATCAGTTGTCGGGTCGTCTACCACCACCTCACTACATCCTAGAGAGCCTCTACCCACACAAACTCAACCGCTCAACCATACTTGAGCTCGGTATCTCCATCCCCCTAGCAAAATCTTTTAAAGGATCACTTACAAGTACCCTAAGGACAAAACAAGACCTTAGTACCTCTGCTAGGGGCTTAGAGACTGGGACAGGGGGTTCTGTGAATGAAGTCTGGTTAGCCCTTCATGACAATGGCTATGCCCTGATCTCTCATAGAGAAAGGATGTTGACCAAGGCACCTGACATTTTGAATCACATATCATACAACCACTTAACGGACTCCATGATACGATCCTCCACTTGTCATACCAACCTAAATACAACAAATTAATCGAATAAAAAAATGGATAGAGAAACACTAAAGGAATGCAACCTCTCAATATTCTTTAAAACTATAATCAAATGCTTAGGTCTAGGCCAACCTTGTCATTAATGGCATGATGATTCTTATTTGGTAGAGAGAGAGAGAGAGTTTTCTTTTTCTTTTCCCCTGATTTTCAATTGAACGAAAGTGGGTTTTCTTGGGATCATTGGGTCCTTATTTGCAAATAGAAGACCATTTTTAATGTTAAGGACTGTCTATCCTTGGGCTCGATGGGTAAACAGAGGCCATTCTCTAGTAGTTATTACGTCACATTGACGTTACATTGCACAATAGCTCTCTGTTGCAAAACCCACAAACATAAATAACTCAGAAAGTACACTCTCTATGGGATCACATCCAAATGTTACATAGGCCATGTCGTTGTGGTTTGAGTTATACAAGCAGGCTTATAACCTTTCCTAATAACAATGCATTTCACAAAGTGAGATCCTAACCCGAAAATAGGCCATATTGTTGCGGTATGTGATGGAGACCCAAGATTTCTTGGGACATTGGGCCAAGATGGATGAGGTGAGGTTAAGGTAATGACCAAGTGGATTTTATGGCATATGCTCAAGTAAAATTTATGATGATTTCTCAAAGCACATCATTTTTTAGGTTTAGGTTGAGAGTGGAATTCAAGTCTAATTTTAGTTTGATGTGTGATGTGGAAATGTAGAAAACGATGTAGCCGTTTCCTGTCATATTTTCTTTGGCTAGGGAAAAAAATGCTCTTGCTGCGGATTATACTCTGAGAATTTATGACGCCTCAGATATTAGCATAATGAGAGATATTCAGGATCAAGACTAGACCAGTTGTTGCCGCTGCTTCTAAGACTTCTGTATGCCTATAGAGGCATAGGGGACAGAGTGAATTCAATCAAATGGAGAGGAGTTTGCAATGAGAGGTTCAATGTCAGATCTTTATAAGGTGTTTGCTAAGGAGTAATAGGGTTTGTTTCTCAATAAAACATCAAACCTTAGTTTTTGTTTGTCAACACCAAATCACGTGGAAGGCAAGGTAGATCAAGCTGAATCCGGAGTCAAGTCTAATACGTATGCAGAGAACAATCCAACATTTAGGAGTGAGTTTGAAAAAGTGTTTGGAGATGAATCAAAGGTAGTCTGCTGCTCATAGAAAGATCATTACAATAGATAACCTTATCCTGAGGAGGCACGTGTTGACATATTGGTGTTGTATGTGTAAGGAAGGCGGGTTTGTTAATCATCTTCTTATTAGCAGTGACTTTGCTACAGAATTGTGGGGGTTTATGTTGTTACTTTCTGGTGTAGATAGGATTTTAGAGGAAGGGGGTGGTGTTTTGTCGGGGTGGAAGGGGGGAGAGTGCCAAGCAAGAGTAGAATAGTGTGGTTTTTGATCCCCCCTATGTTTGATATGGTTGATGTGGATGAAGTGCAATAGAAGATCGTTCAACGGTGTCGAGTCTCCATTATATGGATTAAAGGATGTTCTTTTTAGCAACGTTTATAGTCAGCTATCAGAGAGAGGATCACAGTCTTCTTCAAATATTGTCAACTTCATAGTCCCACTTGGTACCTTAGCCCCTAAACTCGTTCTATAGTGATGAAAGGGTTAAACCTTATCTACTTTGTCATTGCATAGATTTTTGGACCTTAAAAACAAATGGCGACTCCATTAATTTGGACCTTCAATATATAACTTTACAGATGCACTTTGGAATTGACGGATGCTGTTTGGTTATAAATGTTTGGTCTATCTGCAATAAAAAAATATTTGAAAAGATATAGTTGGTCCTCTCATCGATCCGCGTAGGCATTCCCAGATGGGATACCTACACCACCCAATATGTTACCGATCAAGAAAAAAAATGTATATGAAGCTATCCAACGGTCTCAACCATAGCAATTGACAACAAAGATAGCCATTTACAAAGACAGGTGAAAGTTAATAACTCATGTAAATGCACATCAACTTATCAAGTTCCAACAAGATTCAAAAATGTAAGATACAAAAATGGATTTCATATTCAAGTTATCCAAATACATAAGCAAGCAATATGTATCTGTTTTGAATAATGACACAAAGCATGTGATATGCACATATTGTAGGATTTTGACTTACACTTGTTCGTAACGCTATAGTTTTTGGGTGCAAAGTGAGAGCAATCGTGTACTAGAGATGTGTTCTCCTCTACTTTGAAGTACACTCCGTGCTTAACGTGAACTTGGGAGGACAAGTGGATTCTAGCAGGGAGGAGCTTAGCAGCCATGCTAGGATGTCAAATAGGGTCTTTTCCCCTGGCATAATAGGGGCTACCATTGTGATTGACTCTAAGCAAGCTGCAATACGAAAGAGTATGTAATTTAATAGCATGGTCTACATGAGACTCCGTCAAGGAGTTTCCTAAGAGGTAATTGGCCAGGCACAATATTTGCAGAGCACATTCTCATAAGTTCAAACCTACTTCTTGTCTATCATTCTATCCTTGCTTCTATTCAACAAGGTGAGAGGGTTGCCTTGGAAAAAGGTCCAAATACTTGTTGAAAGACTAGAAAATGATCTTCCAACCATATTGTATCTAAAGAGGATAATACGATGCACATTAAGCTTGAACCAGTTTCACCACCCAAAGGAACAGATACCAACTACAGATTGATGTGCATACACACACATAATTACATAGAGGCAGACCCAATGCTGCTAGGTGAGAATCTAGGAGCAACCATGTGCACATTGCCTTCCAGGACCAATGGATTAGCACATTTCAAAAAACAACAGGGTGTGAGAAGTCATAGCAATTTTAGAAGCACTTCTGCATAAAGTTTCTGCATTACCATTCACCGAATATGGGTATCGGGACAGACACAATAATTTTGAGAATTTAAGGGGAAGATTGGCATAGATTTTGAAAGATGGACAAAACGGCACAGGATATTAGACATAAAGTATAAAAAAAAACCAATGTTTCCAAATTAGTCCATGTTTTTGCCTTTCTAGAAGAAACTACACATCATCACTTCAACTTGCGTAAATATTGAAAGAATGTATCCATTATAACCTGCTGTAATCCTTTCTAATTAACATTCAGAAAGAGAGCCACTTCCATTACACCAAGAAAAGAAAAACTTGAACAAATTTGTTCTTCAAACCAACCTTCAAGTCATTCATTATGTACCTCACTATTAAATGTGAAGTACATGCTCCTAATTCCTTTAGAAGTTGGATGATGGACATGAATGAAAAGGCATGCATATAGATGTTAAATGCAGCTCAGTCGGGGATGCATGCTTTTATATATATATAAAGATAACAAATGCAAAGAGTAGTGTAAAATAAAGGCTACGTAATGACCAAACACACCCTCCTATCTTCAAAATCTGCAACATCATCATCAACTTCATCCTCACTGTCCCGATCCGACAAGACTTGCTCCATCACCATCGCCTACAATCACAGAAGTTTCAGTTCAAATTTATTGATGCATGGATTCCGAGGATTGTATCAATACCAGGATATTGATGACCAAAACAAAGATGATATTATTGAATCATGCTGTTGCCTTTTCAGATATGGAACTTAAACAAAGCAACATGAACGATGCAAACCCTATTGACACTTTTAGTACAGCAATACCAGAACTTGGTTTATACAATTTTGGTACTTTCAATTGGCAATTGGAACCCACGGTTTTTCTTATCGATCAATTCCACTTGTTTCACAATTTTTTTCCCAATCAGTATTGGAGGACAAATTCCCATAACTAAATGGCAGCAAAGGGGTAAAAACAACCAGTTTAAATATTTTGCATGAGAATTGAGGCCCTTTCCAAGGTGGCTTCAAAAATTATAGTCCAAGACAATATGGAAAACAATGTAACATTGTCTGCAATGTGTTATCAAAAATAAGAAAAATCTTTTCATAGCCTGTTACATTTAAGTTCTAATCCAGCAAAGCAGATAGAGACTCCATGTTGAAATTTTGTGTTTCGCATGGGTCGTACCAAACAACACAAAACAAATAAACCTAGGCTAAAGCAAAATTGTACTAACACAAAAAGAAACGAAACGAAACGAAAAATGAAAGCAAAGCGAAAAACAGTTAGCAAGAGTTTATAATCAAATATGAGCCTTCTCCACTACACAAGCCTTTCTCCCAATTACTAGGGATGGCTACATGGATCAATTTTCGCCACTTGATTACATTTGAAATCATATCCTAGTTAAATTTACGGTAATCATGTTTGTTCTTATCACCTCAATCTATATTATTTTTGCTTTTCTCTAGTTCTTTAACAACACCATTATTTCTTTAACGACATTTCTTTAACGACCCATCACGCGTATCAAACAACTCCTCTTTAGAGGCGCATTAACTACACAATGATACACATGTGACATGTCGATAACATCTCAAGTGACTTTCTGTCGTTTTTGTTGGATGGCTTAACATACATTGTTGGATCCATTCACTAATCGTTTATGAGTTCTACATGTGCAAGATTGGATGACCCTAATCGTGCTTCTCCAATCGCTCCAATACGATGGATCGATGGGGTGCAACTAGGCCGTCAAAGGAAATGCAACAAGATAGAAGAGTTCGCTCCACGGCGTAAGATCCTCGAATCTACCACGACCACTATCCGCAGTCCATTTTCGTTCCCTTTTCTGCCAAGGAAACTGGATCAAAGAAAGGTAGCTCCCTTCGCTCCTGGACAGATGGCTTTTATATGTGGGAAACGATTTTAGATAGCTTGATATAAATTATTAGACATATTTCACTTAAGCTTTTGGAACAGTTGGTGGTCTAATATTTTTATCTTCAATCGGTGCTTTCACTCTTAACTCAGACTTAATGGATTCATTTTTAACGTATCTTCCTTTTTGTAACACTAGACCCCTCTCCAATCATTTCGTTTGATTTAAATTTTTTGAACATGTTTTATTCTTAACTGCTCCAGATTCACTGTCATACGTCATAATTGTTCTCATAACAGTCCCATTAAATTCTTCCTACGACTTAACAAAAGTCCTATGATGTCAGACCATTCACCATGCACTCCTCGATTCCAACCATTCTATTCTAATTCTATGTTCCATAGCCCTCAATCTCTCCATCTTTATGAATGATTGACCCAAGATATTGAAAATGGTCACTCTTAGGTATCTTTTACACTAAAACATCAAGTTCATTTTTATTTATATTTTTACTTTTGCAGGAAGTCACACTCCATATATTTTTTTGTTAGTCCTACTTTACCTAAGCCCTTTAGATTCTAATGTATCTCTCCATAGTTCTAACTCAAAATTTATCCCATCTATTGTTTCGTCAACAGAAACTATATTGCCTCCCAGCAACAAACACTATGGATATTTGAATATTTCAAGTAGATTCTTCCATAACCAATTGAAATAAGTAAGGACTTAGCGATAATCCATGATGTAAGCATATCGGTATTGGATGTTCACATTGTTTTCCTAATATTGTTCGCACTCTAGTCATGGTACAATAATACTCTTTTCTTTCCATAATTTCATTATATCCCTAGGAACACTAATTTTGTTCGAAGTCCACGAATATAATCCAGCTTTATTGTTGTAAAAAAATTTCTAAGTCTCGAAATGTAGTATCATACATCATAATAATCCTTTTGCCTTCGCCACGAATAAAGGAGCAACTGTTGCATTCTCAGTAGTACATGTTATAGGTGCTTGAGCCTGCTAAGTAGTACATCCAAGCTTAAAAACTCTATAGCTGAAAGATGAGAGCCCCTTCCAAGGTGACGTTTTTCAGTTGGGCTGTAACGAATGGAAAGATTTTTACAACTGATAACTTAGTTCGAAGGGGTCAGGGCAGTAACGCATGGAAATATTTTTACTACTGATAACTTAGTTCAAAGGGGCCACGTGTTAACCAACTAGTGTTGCTTGTTCAAGAAGAATGGAGAGTCAGTGAGTCAGTTTTCACTTGCTTATTCATTGCAAGTTCATCAGGGACTTAAGGGGTTTTGTCTTGATGCTCTTTAGAGTAGAGTGGTTTTTTAAGAAGGAGGTAGCTAATGTTTTGCCGGGCTGGAGGAGGGAAGGGAGCAGATGAGTAGAAGGAAGGTGTGGTCAATGGTCCCTTTGGGTTTGTTTTGGTTGATCTGGTTGACATGAAATAAGAAATCTTTTCATGGAGTCGAGTCGTTGTTACATAGATTGGGGAGTGTAGGGTGTTCTTTATAATATATAGTTGATTGTATGAGCATGGAACACTTTTAGTCGATGAGACGGTTGACTTAATAGAGTCTTAGTCCTTGTGATTATTTTGTTCTTCCCTCATTTTCTCTTACGGGAGTTTTGGTCGTCTCCCGTGTTGTATGGGGCTTTTCCCTTTTTGGGTGACAATTCCTTGATGCCTTTTTATAAAATCTTTCTTATCAAAATAAAATAATATATTTTTCCATTACTCACCTAAATATAAAAATATCTTACATTGTAATCTCATGGGTCATAGGACCACTATAAGATTTTCTATGATGTAAATGTTGGCAGTAATATATGCGTGCATATAATCATTAATCAACTCTCAATAATACATCAACAAAGCCTCTTATTTAGAGGTCTAGAAACCCTAACTAAAAAAGAAACTAGAATTCCTAATTAAATGAAAATAAGATAACATCCTAATTAAAAGCTATTCAAAATATTTAGAATCCTAAACTAAAAGAAAATAAAATAAAATCTTAATTAAAAAATAATTAAAATAAAATTAATTATTAAATAGTTAAAATAAAATTGTAAATGAACCTTCATGTTCCTCATCATTCTTCTTCACTTAGAAAAAGAACTCGATCTCGAATTCACCTTGAAATACTGAACTCTTCCATGCCCAAGAATTAAATATGCCAAATATGCAAGTTGTTTCGATTTATTTGCGTCCCAACTAATCTTGATCTTGAGACAGTTAACAAGATCCATTAAAAATGATTGAACACCCAATGAAAGTCGTTAAAACCAATGTAATAAATCCTCGTTGTCCTATTACAATCTTCTAATGGTGGACAACTAATAGGAACTCACAAGTGGAGTGCATGCTTATACTTAAGAGATCCTTCATATGATAAAAGCATTTTTTACATAGAAATTTCTTGCTCTTCAACAGTTGAAGGAGGAATATGATCATTTAAAACATAAAATGATGTAGAATCAGACTTGTCTTAATCCAAATTGCGGTAGTGGTGTTAAGTGGCATCAAGGTGGGAGACCCCTAAATTGACACTTCACAAGCCATCTTTCTTCGAAATTGCAGGTTTCAACAAAATAATTTTTTCATTGTATACGAGACTAATGGTATTATCTTCCCCATCATAAGTGGTATTAAATTTATTCATCCATATCTAACTAAGCAACACTTGCAAAATATTCATGAGAAAGAAGTCACACCAAATCTCATCAAAATAATTACCCATTTGAATAAAAATCAAATACATTTGAAAGACTAAAAAATGAGTGTTATTAGCCCAAAATAATTAATAGGGTTGCAGGTGTGGTTCAAGATGAAGTTTTATTCTTTTAAAGTCTGATATGAATACCCCATTCATTGGATATTCCCTATCAATGATAATTTTACAAACTTTGTTGGCGCACCAAAAAAAGCTATGAAAATGATTGGTGCACTTCGACTCCATTGAATA
>JAULJZ010062222.1:0-13472 GCA_032270985.1 Heliamphora pulchella
TAAATTTTTATTTTGAGTGATTTTTTTTTAAAATTTATTAAAAATGACTAATATTTTATATTTTTTTTATTAAGAGTGAAAAATAAAAAACATAAATGAAAAAAACAAAAAAAAAAAAAAAAAGACAACAAGAACACAATTAAAAGACTTTGAAATGCCCCTCTTTTAGGAATGGCAAATTTTTTGCCCCACTCCAACATATACGTTTTCCCTGCGTCCGACAACAAATAGAGTAAAAATAATATTTACTTTTGTGTCCTACACTGTCCATAATAACATAAAATAAATATTTTGAAAATATAAACATATGAATAAAAAGAATTTAGAGAATATAATAAGACCAATGCATAAAAATATTATATTCTTTCTCATTTTTTATTTTTATTTTTTATATTTTATATTACTTGCTTTAATAATTCACCAAGTATTATTTTGTGTTAAATTATTCATAATTTTTATAAGTATCATTCATTTAAAATTTTAGAATTATCTGTAATATATCCTTGCTCACACTTCATCCTTACAAATTTTTGTTTTTGTTTTGTTTTCTCCCCGATTAAATAAGAGTTGAGTGTGCGCCGACTCTTCTATATTGCCATTCTTACCTTTTTTTTTTGTTAACACTAAGGTGTTATATTGATACGTGTGTGAATTATGTAAAAATTGTGAAATAATTGAGAAATTGTAGTAATAATTTTTAATTTTTTGACCTTTAAAAAATTTAACTTTAAAAAATATCAATAATAGAACTTTTAAATTATTTGAAGCATATTTTAATAAATTAAAAAATCACAAAAATTTTACCAAAATAAAAATTTCTTAATTATAGTATAGATAGACAATGTAAGCGGACGGGATGGTTGCCCAATTTGTCCCTTCAAAAGAATTCATAATTAGTTTAAAATATTTAAAAATTATATAATTATATTTTTAAAACCTAATATTACCTTTTTTAATAAGAACCTTTCCGTCCCATCTTCACCTAGTGGTGTTCCAGTGTCTTCCTCAACTCCGCCATGGCCGTCGAGAATGGAAGGAGCTTCTTTCTCTCTCTACCCCTTCTTCTCTTCCTGAATCTCTGTTCTGTTCATCTAGTTAATTCCACCGACGAGGAAGCCCTTCTTGCCCTGAAAGCCAATATCTCTCCCAATCCTCCCAACATCTTGACTAATTGGTCCACCGCCACCTCCTTCTGCGACTGGGCAGGCGTATCTTGCGGCAGACGCCACCGGCGAGTCACCGCCTTGAGACTCGCCGGCAACCGATTCAGCGGCACCATCCCACCCAACATAGGGAACCTCTCGTTCCTCTCTTCCCTCGACCTTAGCAACAACGTCTTCCATGGCCGTCTTCCCCGCGAGTTGGCCCATTTGCACAGACTGAAGATCATATACCTGGGACGGAATCGGCTTTCAGGTTATAAGCCCGAACAACTCGAATACCTGACCAATTCAATATTTATAGATTTTGAATTGGTTCAGATTTCATTATTTAGCATTTAATGTTAGGTGCCCCAAGAATTCGAACTAATCTAACTTTTCAGACTTTTATAGATTGGATTGGTTTAATTTTTATAAATAATTGACTTAATTTTGAATTAAAAAAATTAATAATATTAATTCTGTGTTTAGAATTAATTCAAACTAAATCAAAAATAAACTAAATTTATTAATTAATTAATTTTATATATATATATATATATATATATATATATAAAATATTAGCCATTAGATTAGATAATCATTGTGAGACTTATATATCAAGAATAAGAAGTTTTGTAAGTTTACAAACTAGAAAAAAAACATAAGTCAATAAATTAAATAATTGTTATCTATTGTAATTAGTTTATCATTCGTCATTTATTTTTGTAAAATTTACTTTAGATATTTGTCGTTTATTTCATTAAAAAGAATGCAAAGTGATTATTTAGACTTTTTATTTGACTGTATATGTGCTAGCTTTTATTTGTTTTAAGTTTGCAAAACTTACAAAATAATTTCTTTCATGTGTGTGAAGTATATTTAAAATACTTTAATTAGTTAGTTAAAAGTCTTCTTGCCACGCCTTTATTAATTATTTTTAGCTCAGAAGATCACTTGAATCTTTTATTCTGTACTTGCTTTTTTTAAGGTCCAATTAATTTCAGTAATTAAATATGTTGAACCATTAATTGAGGAATGCTGCCGGTCCGAACCAATAACTCGACCTTGTTCGGACTACTTTTGAGCAAAAATTACAGCATTACTTTCACCATGAGCTCCAAGCTCGAACCTTAGTTCCAAATAGAACTAGCCCGGTTTTTATTAGTTTGGGTTGATTTAGTTTTAGTAAATTAATAATTTAGTTTTAGGTCCAATAAACTAGAACTCATTGTAATTTGTTCAATTCTAAATTTAGTACCAAAACGAATCAAAGCGACTCATATGCATCCCTATTTCAGGTTCCATTCCGGCCGCCATCTTCAACATGTCTTCGTTGCAGAGGATGAATCTTGCAGGTAATAGGCTTTCCGGGAGTCTGCCGGCAGATATTTGCACAAATCTTCCTGAGCTGGAAGAGCTGGAGCTCTCTTTCAATGAGTTTTCTGGTGAGATTCCGACGAGCTTATACGATTGCAGAAGGGTTGAAATATTTGGATTATCTGATAATGAATTCACTGGAAGGATTCCCACGGGGCTTGGAAACCTTACTATGCTCAAGGAGCTATACCTTGGCCATAACAAATTGATAGGTAATAATACCCCAACTTCAATTTTTGCCTTCTTGTTAATTGGCTTTTAGCTTTTTTAACCTTCTTATTTATTAGTTAAAAACATTTTTATGTATTTTTAAAAATAACATTACATTTATTATATAGATTTTTTTTATAAAAATTTTATTTTTAAAACATACCCATCGATCTATTTTTTTTATAGCAAATGTAATTTATTCAATGGGCTACCAATATTTTATTTCTTTGACTTTTTATACAGCTAGCCTATTAAGCTCAATTGCACTGTGCAGTTAGGTATCTGGCACTTTAGATCCAAAAAAGGAATATGGTAAACTCAAAATAGGTTACTTTAAGTTGTTTTATGCAAATAATTATACCTATAAACTGATAATTATACTTGTACCAATACGAGTAATTTTTGTAACCACACACATTGGCAAACAAGTGTTATGGCAAACAACTTAAACAAGTGTCTATTTGGCTTGAAGTGATACAAGGCCAATAAGCTGTTGCGGATTAGCAAATTCTCACTAATCTCACCCAAAATCAACTAAAGAATGTACAATTCACAGAACAAGAACAAAGAAGAAAGAAAGAGAGGAAAAAACAATTACACAGTCACACACGAAGGTTTACGTGGTTCGACAAGTCATGCTTACATCCACGGGATTACACACTTTCACTAAATTATTGAAAGTTACACAGGGAAAAGAGTTTTAGGGAGAGGGAATACCAAAGCATAGAAGAATATCAAAAACTGTTGTGGCTGCTGCAACCCTAGCGGCTTACAACAAGGTGTTTCTCGCACAGACCGATCGATCGGTCTTCAACCGATCGGTCAAGATTGATTCTCGGTTTCTCCTGCAGTCTACACTAACTACTGCGAGCTACTTCAAACTGATCGATCTGTTCCTAGATCGATCAATCGATCTTCCCTCAAGAGTGATTTTCTTCATTCTCTGACAATGTTCCACTATAAGTAAATCCACTCCAAGCCTTGACCCCTTTAGTTAACATGTCGGTTGGATTTTCTTAGCTCTATTGATTTTCTTAAGAGTGAACTATCCACTGTCAAGTAAGGAGCAAATGAAATAATATCGCAGCTGTATATGCTTTGTCTTGGAGTGCAATGCTGGGTTTTTAGCAAGAAATATAGCACTCTGACTATCACTATAGAGCGTCCCTCTGTTAACCTTATTACCTAACTCGTCCAAGAGACCCTACAACCATATCATCTCCTTTCTAGTCTTTTTCACAGCAATATACTCTCCCTGTGTAGTAGAAAGTGTCATGATCTTTTGCAGCTTTGAGGCATAACTGACTGTTGTACCACCTAAGGTGTATACAAATCCGGTGGTGCTCTTCCTACTGTCGATATCGTTGGCTAGATCAGTATCCACATAGCTCTACAACTTTAGCCCTATCCACGTGAAACACAAAGACGTCTCCATAGTGCCCTTCAAATACCTCATAATCCACTTTACGGCATCCCAATGCTGTTTTTCTAGATTACTCATGTATCTGCTGACTACTCCCACTACATGTGCGATATCTGATCTAGTACAAACCATACCATACATCGGGCTACCAATAGCCGATGCATAGAGGATCTTACTCATGTGCTCCTACTCTCGCTCAATCTTCGGAGACTGATCCTTAGTTAGCCTAAAGTGGCTAGCTAAAGGCGTACTGACAGGTTTTGTTTTGTTCATGTTGAACCTGCTCAGTACCTTCTTCGCATATTCTGCCCATGAGAGTCTCACTGTCCCTTCAGCTCCATCTTTGATGATTCTCATCCCAATTCAAGGATTTGCTTGGCAGCTCCCAAATCTTTCATGACAAACTATTTTGGCAGCTGCTTCTTCAACTTGTTGATCTTCTCGATGCATAGCCTAGCACCGAACATATCATCCACGTACAGCAACAAAATGATATAGAAACTTTAAAAGCTCTTGACATAGCAACAGTAATCTACCTTTAACTTTGTGAACCTAGTACTCTGCATGAAACTGTCAAACTTTTTGTACCATTGCTTTAGAGCTTATCTCAGACCATATAGGCGTCTTATTTGCCTTTCAGTGCAAACCATTCAGGTTGACTCATATAGATGCCTTCTTTTAATTTGCCGTGAAGGAATGCAGTCTTGACATCAAATTGCTCCAGAAACAAATCCTCTGCAGCTGCAATCCCCAGCACTGTTCTGGTTGTTGTCAACTTCACAATTGGAGATAAAATTTCAGTGAAATCAACTCTTTCTTTCTGCTGAAATCCCTTAACAACCAATCTCTCCTTGTAGCTTCTGCTACCATCATGTTTCTCCTTTACTCTATAGACCCATTTGTTGTGTAGAGCCTTCTCTTCAGCTAGCAATCTTGTTAGCTCCCACGTCTGGTTTGTCAGCAAGGAGTCCATCTCGTCTCTCATTGTTAACTCTCACTTCATTGAACTCTCGGTCTACAGGAGCTCTACATAACTCTCTGGTTCATCACTGTTAGTGAGCAGAATGCAAAATAAGGACAGTGAAAACCGCTATGGCGATCTAATGCTCCTAGAAGGCCTCCTAATTACTGTTACTGACGTACTGTGCTCCATTTATGGATTCACATTCTCATTGTCTTCCTCATCTCTATTCTATTCAGCTCTCTCGAAAATATTATCCAAGTCAATTAACTCAGATTTTTTCGTCTCTAGCATTACATTGTCTATCTCTGCCTTTGACCTATCCCTGCACTGCACTTGTTCATAAAACACCACATTCTTGCTTCTGGTGATTTTTTGATTTTTACAATCCCAAAACTGGTAGCCGAACTCGTCATTACCATAGCCAATAAAATAACAGACTTTGGACTTTGGTTACAACTTACTTCTAACATCAAAATCAATATGAACATATGACGTGCAATATAAGACTTTCAAAAAAGATAAGTTTACTTCTTTTCTGTTCCATACCTCCTCTAGAATTCTAAAATCCAAAGGTACTGACGTTCCCCAATTCAGGAGGTAGGCTACTGTATTTACTGCATCAACCCAAAAACACTCGGGTAGCCTAGAATGCAATCTCATGCTTCTGGCCCTCTCATTCAATGTCTTGTTCATCCGCTCAGCCATACCATTCTGCTGTGGTGTTCTTGGAATGGTCTTCTCTCATCTGATTCTACTAGCTACGTAATACTCCTTGAATCTCCCGTTTGTATACTCTCCACCGTTGCTGATCTCAGATACTTCAAATTTGAACTAGTTTCAATCTCAACCAAAGCCTTCCACTTTTTAAAAACTTCAAATACATCATACTTGTGTTTTAGGAAGTAAATCGATACCTTTCTGCTAGAATCGTCAATAAATGTAGCATAGTACCGCGAGACTCCAAAAGATGCAATTGGGGAAGGTCCCCACATATCCATGTGCACTAACTCTAGCCTATCTGGCTTTGGTTTTCTACTGCCTTTCATAAAGCTGACATTTCTCTACTTTCAAAATATACAGCCCTCACACAAATCAAATTCCACAGACTTTAAATCCGGTAGCTTGCCTTTCGACTATAGAAGCTTCATCCTTTTCTCGCTCATGTGCCCAAGCTTCTAATGCCATAAACTCGTGTCTGATCCACTCTTTGCAAGTGCTATAGTATCCTTTGTACTTGTGGTCATGTACAGGGTACCCGCCTTCGTTTCCCGAGCCACTATCATGACTTCCTTCGTGACTTTTCACGTGCCACCAACAAAGGTCACTGAATGACCTTCAGTATCTAACTACTCATATCAGATTTCTCATAAGTTTAAATACGTGTTGTACCTTATGTATCTTCCACACTGACCCATTTGGCACTCTGATTCTAATATTGCCTGTACCAACGATATCCAGCGCCTCCCCGTTTGCCATATATATCTTGCCAAAGTCACCGACAACGTAGTTCTTGATGATTTTTTGGTGCACTGTAGTGTGAAAGGAAGCCCTTGAGTCCAATACCCAGGAGCCAATTGGGCTGTCAACAGATAGAAGCAAAGTATTCTGAACATTCTCTATCATGATAATGGCTGACACACCGTTAACCTTCTTATTCTGTTCCCTACAGTTCTTCTTGATGTGGCCAGTCTTACCACAACTCTAGCATTCTGGTTGCTGTCCTGACCTGGACTTGCTTCTGCCCCTTTTGAATTTAGATCTGCCTCTGTTCTGATTTCTGTCATTACCTCGGCCCCGTGCGTCAACGTTCAATGTCGTATCGACATTAGATCCAGAGCTGAACATCTCACATGAGTCCGTCCTGCGAACCTCCTCGCTCAATATCAAATCCCTGACACCATCATACTTCAGTTTATTCTCCCCCATAGAAACTACCGTTCTCATTGCCTCTCAACTGCTTGGAAACGAGGCTAACACAATCAAAACCCTGACTTTATCATCAAAATTGATATCCACTAAAGATAGTTGATTCGTAATGGTGTTGAACTCATTCAAGTGTTGTGCAAAGGGTGTACTTTCAGCTATCTTTAGATTAAACAATTTCTTCATAAAATGTAGCTTATTGTTTGCTGACGGCGTCTCATACATACTTGACAGTCCCGCTATCATATCTGTCGTAATCTTCTCTTTGATTACGTTGTGCGCCACCGACCGGGACAATGCCAATTTAATTACTCCTAGCATCTGTCTGTCAAGCAAGGCCTAATCCTCATCCTTCATGCCCTCCGATTTGAAACCCTTAAGCGACAAGTGTAACTTCTTCCCGTACAAATTGTCTTCTATCTACATCCTCCAATAACTGAAGTTCAAACCGTCGAACTTCTGAATTCCAGTCGATTTTCCTTCTTCTGCCAAGTGTGCTCTTCAATCTCCTAACCTGGCCATGATACCAATTGTTGGGAATTAAAAAGCTATCACTAATCCTCCCAAGATCAACCAAAGAACGCACAATCCACGGAATAAGAACAAAAAAGAAAGAAAGAGAGGAAGTAACAATCACACAGTCACACACGGAAGTTTACGTGGTTCAGCAAGTCGTGCCTACACAGACGGAATCACATTTTCACTAAATTCTTAAAAGTTACAAAGGGAAGAGAGTTTTGGGGAGAGGGAATACAATAGAATATTAGAAGAATATCAAAAACTGTTGCGACTGCTGCAACCCTAGCAACTTATAATAAGGCATTTCTCGCATAGACCGATCGATCAGTCAAGACTGATTCTCAACTTCTCTTGTAGTCTGCACAAACTACTATGAGCTACTTCAGACCGATCGATCCGTCCCCAGATCGATCGATCCGTCCTCCTTCAGGAGTGATTATCTTCATTCTAGCTCTAACATAAGCCAAGTGACTTTAAGTTGTTTTAAACAAAATAAAAGTTGTTATCAAATTTTATTTTTATATAATTTTAAATTCAATATTGATTTTTTTTGATAAATTTGAATGAGTAGGTTTTAAAATATAATTTTTATACAAAATCGATGTGTATAATAAAAGGTATAATATTGTTTAACAATATATAAAAAAATTATTTTATGAGTTAAAAAACAAAAAGGTTAAAAATCATTAAGCAAAAAGGCTAAAAGTTAGTGTTGCCAAATGAAAAAAAAAAGGCTTTTGTAAGCTTTTAAGCCAAAAAAACATTGAACTGATTGACAAACAGGGCATAATAAGCTCATACTTACTTGAAACTCTTTTAGAATGTTTACACATTTGACTTAAAACCCCTTTTAGAATGTTTAAAAAGCTTGATTTTTAAGTAACTTAACTTTTTAAAATAAAAGAGAAAGAAAAAAAGTTATATTTTTTGGAATAATTTTTTACAGTAGCATTTTTTCTTTTTATTAAAATGTCAAATATGTCTTTATTTTTTACTTTTAAGTTGTACTATTTGGAATACGGACATGACTTTCTAATTTTTTAATTGAGAGTATTATAGTTATTTAATTAAAGAAAAAATGTTTGTGTATAGGCATTTTTCTTAAAAAATAAAATAAAATAAAGTTGGTAGTGTTTTAGAGATGCCAAATATTACAACTTAGATGCTGGCTCTTTGTACAAAAATAATAATTTTAAACATGGGCTAAAAGTCAGTTTTTTTTTTTTTTTTTTTGTGGCTTTAAGCCAAATGGATAAAAAGTGTTTTAGTTATTAACAAAAAAAGTGACTTTAAGTTACCAAAAAAAAGGTTATGATTTAAATGTTATTTTTTTTATAACAAACATTGAATATCATATCATATATTATAGGTGAAGTTCCAGCGGAGATGGCGAATCTGGTTCACTTGGAGAGGTTTGCCTTGGAAACTAATGGCCTCACCGGTGCCGTCCCACCCGCCTTCTTCAACTTCTCCTCCTTGAAAGACCTGGTTCTAACCAACAACAGTTTCGTCGGAACACTCCCGGCGGACATGTGCCGCCGACTTCCGGCGCTTGAAATTCTCATTCTTTACAACAATATGTTCACAGGAAGCATCCCGGGAGATATCGGGAATTGCACTATGCTTAGGGAGCTGCGTTTGGGTATTAACTACTTCACAGGTATTGGTATTGGTTGCTAACATCTTCTTTTGCTTTCCTAGAAAATTATGATAGTGTTAGGGGTGAGAAATTTGAAAATCGAACCAATTGAGTTTTAATTGGTTGATTGGATTGGTTTTTATAATAAATTGGTTTGGTTCTAAAGTCTTAAAAAAAGGCAAACTAATAATAATAGTTTGGTTTTTGGGTTAAAATTAAAATTTACCCGAACTAACTCGAGAATAAAATCGTATAGACCTGATAAAAATCGATAGTAAATTATCCCTCGTTTCCTGTCGAGATGGATATCGGCCTAAAAGCTTATTGATTTTTGGCTTAAAATCACAAGCATTTGTTTTTTCAATAATAGTTTATTGTCTTATTGGGTATTTAGTTTTTTACTTTTTAACTTTTTTATTTTTAACTACATATATGTATACCCTTTATTAAAAATATCATAATTTTTATTATATATTACATAAAAATATATTTTTAGAATAATTAAGAAATAAAATTTATATTAAATATAAAATTATATAAAAATTAAAAAATTCTAATTACTTTCATTCTATTTAAGCACTTCAAGTCACTTTAAAGTTTATTGTCTTATTACTTATTTGACTTAAAGTCATTTAAAGTTTAAGTAATAAGACTTCAAGAGGTGAATTTTTTATTTTTTTAAGTCAAAATACCTAATTTTAAATCGGATTACCTCATTTTCACCAGACCCAGTAATCATAGCGCAATTTAGTATGTGTAGTGTTGCAAAAAAAATTTTATGACATAAAAGAACCACATATGGCTATATTGCTTTAGGCCCAGATTGGTTTTTTAGGGTTTTTTTTTTTACTAAAAACGCTAAAAAGTTAAAATTGTTTATTTAGAAAAAAGATTAAAAAGTAAAATTAAAACACAGATTCTCATAATATTCTATTAAAACTCACACAACTTTTAAAATACACCAATACGTCTTATTCATAATTTGTTTAGTATCACACTATCAACTACATATAATTGTTAATATCAAATATAGAGAACTGTAAAATTATCCAGTACTTTGAACAAAAAACTAAAAAAACTAGCTTTTTACCCAAACAACCAATTTAAAAAAATTAGTTTAAAAGTTGAGTTACCAAACGACTTACTTTGAATCCAATTTAGCTTGTTGGGTAAAAATGCAAAAAAACAAAAAGTTAGCTTTTAAGCTAGTTGCCAATTGGGGCCGTAGTATTTCGTTTTTCATGTATTTTTTGAAAAGATATTTATAAATTTATTTGATGAACCTTTTTTAAATTAATTTCAAAAATTTCTTTAAAAGTTGCTCATTTTTCAAGAAAAAATACCGAAAAGATATAGAAATCTTTTTCACTAAAAAAACGAAAAATGTTGCGAAAGGAAAAAAAGATGATAAAAAATAAAATGATTTCAAATAGAGTAAACTTGCTATCGTTTTTATTTCCATCCTTTTTTTATTTTGCAAAAAATGAAAAAAAATCATTTTCAAATTGTTTCTAATTTAAATTTTTTTTGGTAAGTGTACGGGGGTGCCCCGTAGATTGTATTTGTTTGATGGGTTGAACCAAACTCGATCGCACCTGCCCGTGGACTGATCTGTAAGAATGAACAAACGTGAGCTACTCGACGGTGTCTCGTCGGTTGCCGTTCCGATGATTAAGTTAGAACAAGTTTTAACAAAATAAATAATGGATATGAGCAGGTTTTTTAGTTTTCAAAGAGAACTAAAATGGGCGTACCTCTAAATTGGTCAGCATCCCCTTTTATAGTGTTAGGAATTCAATCTCTCTCCTCAATTGTCATGATTACTTCTTCTGTCAAAGATCTCTTCAAAATGGCTCCACCACCTCTGCCACTGAACCAGCAGTGATTGCTGGCCCCCGCTGTCACGTCGCCATAAATAACTTCGTTTCGGCCGTCCTTTGGGTCGAGCTTTCCACATTAAATGCTTTTCCCGAGATTGCAGGGCACTCGATGGTAAGGGGCACTCGATTTAATCGCATTTAATGCCGCTCTGACCATGGTCATGTCGTATTAAATGCGACGTCAGAGCATTTAATGCAATAACCAAGACCGAATCATGCGCCGTTGTCCGTTCGGAAAGATCGGCCCTATAGTGATTCCTCATTATGGGCCGAAATGATCTCTCTTCGATGGACCTCCCTTTTCGGGCCTTTGGTATTTTAGCAAGTTCGGGTTTGTATTTCGGCTCATCCCCCTTCATTTGCCCCTCAGCTCATCCCCCTTCATTTGCCCCTCAGCTCTTCTCTTGCTCTGCACAAGGGGGAGCTGATTAACTCCCCCCACCCCTTTTAATGACGTCATTGCCATTTCTTTCAATGCGTTTTAAATATCATTTATGGTTGCCACGTGTCAGGGCAGAATTGACCCGTTTCGAAGCGTCTCGCGCCTTTTCGAGGACATAATGATGTCGTTTCGTCTGCCCGAGGTGACTATTGATACTTTAGGGTCCCCTGGGAAAATCAACACCTATAAATGAGGCCCTTCGTTTCTTCCTTACTGCAACTCTTGCTGCTCTCTTCTCCCTTCACTCACTTCCTTCCAGTTTACCAAAGAAACACCTCTCGACTTGCCGGCTTCCTGGTCCACCGCCGCTAATCGTGCAACACCTCCGTCAACCTAGTCGCGCATGGAACCTAAGTTGTCGCTGGTGCCTACTTGGTTCTGTAAGTTTCTATCCTCTTCTTCTCTCCCCCCTTTTTTCTTTTTCCCATCTTTTCGTACCTTTTTGGGTTTTGGGATTCTGGGTTTCTTTCCCTCATTTTCTTTTTAGGGTTCTGGGAATTGACCTTCTCCCCTTCCCATTCTCTGTTCACATTTTTCCTCTGTTCGAGTGATAGTGAAGAGGAAGGGGAAGTTCATTAAGGAGGTGAATACCCCCTCTACCTTGGCCGCCTTTAGGGCCAGGTATCGAATTCCCCTTCTGTAACCCTTCGCTATTACAATTTGGACTTCCTCAACTCTCCTTTCCTCCCCAGGGGAAACGAGGTGTAGTTTCCCATTGCCTCCATCGTGGAGGCTGGGGTCCAGTTTCCCATCAATCCCTTGCTTAGGGAGATACTAACCACTTGTCGCCTCACACCCCAGCAGGTTTCTATAAACTTCTTTATGGTAATGGCAGGGGTGGCCGAGATCAACCGTTGATACGGTTTAAATCTCGGCATCCCTGAGATTATCACAGCTATACCCTAGCCTATAACGATCGTACGTACTACCTCCGCCAGAGGAGTGTTGCCCAACAAATGGTGCATGACCTCCCAGACTCAGATAAGCATGGCAATGATCTAATCCTGATGGAAGGAGATTTCGAGTTTCAAACCAACCACACTGGACTTGCGAGCCGTTCCATCCCCAGGGTTCCAAGGAGTCTAGGTCGGTTCGGCTCCTATTATTTCCCTTTTATGCTATTTATGCTATTTCCTTTTGGCGTCCATCTATTTTTCTCACGACTTTTTGTTTCTTTTTGTAGCGGCCTTTCTAGCCAGGCAGAAGAAAAGGCAAGCTGTCTTTGGGAAAGTGCAGTACTGCCTCAGCATTCGAGAGTCTCGTTCGACACCGAACTTGCTCGACTACACACCAAGCTATCGCCGTGTAATTCGGCACAGAGGGGCTCGGCACCGAGATCTGCCATCTCCGCCTCCAATAAGGTCTCTACCCCTACCTCAATAGGGAGGAGAAGAAGAAGAGAAAATGCCGAGGTAGAGGACTTCCAACCTAAGGGCTGCCGTTCTTGGAAGAAATACCGCGAGCACTTCTGCAAGGCCTGCAGTCAAGATCACCGCTCCATTCCTTCCTTTGCCATCCACTCCAGCTCTGCTGATCCCCCCGCCTCCTTCTATCCAGGCTGCCGTACAAGTGGCGTGCGTGCCTCGATCAACCATCAGGTAGAGCTTTTCGCCTCCATTTAAGGCTCGCCCTACTCAGCACCGACGTCTCATCTGTGGCGTCGGCAACCCAGTTACCGAGGGTGCTCTCGAGGCAAAAGGACAGGCCGAAGCTCCAGCTCCATGGCTTCCCAAATTCAACGTTCAAGGCCGTCCTGTCAACGTGAATAACTCCTCTAAGTCAGGCACTGTTGCTCAAAGCCTCGCAAGGGGGCTTGCCCTTCCACTGGACGTGGCCAATCACGTCGTATTGTCCCTGCCCGCTCTCTTTGACCGGGTTTATCAACTCGGCGTGGGGGTAAGCCTATCATTTGCAATTTCTAATTTATTCTTACTATTTATTTATTTTTGTTGA
>JAULJZ010062243.1:0-13471 GCA_032270985.1 Heliamphora pulchella
CCCCCCCCCCCCCCCCCCCCCCCCCCCCCCCCCCCCCCCCCCCCCCCCCCCCCCCCCCCCCCCCCCCCCCCCCAATCATTTCTCTTTGTTAATTTGGTCTTGCAAAGTAAAGAAAAAGAATTAGAATAAAAATAACTTTCCCTTTTAATTTAATGCAAAGAGAAAAAAGGAACGAAAAAACTGTAATAATAACAATAAAAATGGAAAAAAGAAAATCGAAATGAAAAAGTTAGAAAGAAACAGGAGTGAGGCTAATAATTAAGATACATAAAAGAGAGGCAAGAAAGAACAAGAAAATAAAAGAAGTGTGGAGAAAGAAAACAGTAATAAGTAGGGTATTAAATTTCAGTATTGAAATACGTACTTATATTGGGGAGAATTATTTCACGTTTTATGGGATATTATTCTAAATAAATTTGAACTATACATTTATGTGGAGTTCGTATTAAAAATGGTAGGATGCATATAAATATGTAGTTCAAATTTAATTGGAGCAATGTCCATTAAACATGAAATAATTACTCTTATACTGGTGATACGATCATGCATGCAACAGTCGATATTAAACGGTATTAACCAATATAGTAATAAATATCAATATTAAAGATTCAAAATTATGTATATGTAATAGCCGATATTTAAAATTATATATAATGATAAATAAAATTAAAAAAAAAGAAAAATGAAAACCTTCCTGAGCTTTTCTATGAGACTCAACATCTCTTGACAACGCCATAGAAAGCAAAGTTTGATGTGCCTATGAGACTCTAACCCTAATAAAAAAACACATAAAAAAAAACGCAAATTCCCAAAATCATGCTCAGTTTTTCTTCCAACATCTCAGTCATTCCACATTGAAAAAACCCCTGGATTTGATCCCTGAACCGAGTCCCCCGGCCAGTTTCCGCCGTAGCCGCCGGAAGGCATGTCATAATCCACCTTAACAAGCGCAAGCTCCTCAGCCGACCCTCCGGCATTGATGGCCGGAGAATTCAATGCCATGCCGAGCCCGTTACCCAAGTACCCTCCTCCTCCTCCTTCTCCACCACCACCACCGCCGCCACCATAGCTGCCACCAGCACCGCTGCTATTCTCCGCCGTAGGGCCCATGTTCATCAACCCATGAAGCAAAACCGGGTTGTTCTGAAGGTAACCGTTGTAGAACTGTGGGCCCTGATTTGAATGGTGCAAGTAATTACTAGAGGTGGATTGGTGGTGGAGCTGAAGCTGAGTTTGGAGGTAACTTTGGTGGAAATGGGAGTCTTGACCGCCGTACGAGATCTCTCCATAGGGCGGTAGCAGCGACAGTGATGGTAAAGATGGCGGTTGATGGTGGTGGAGTAGAGAGTAACTTTGTAATTGTAAGTTTGCTGAGCTCGAGGTTCCAGTTTCATATTGGAAGCTCGAGCCCAAAGCCATTATTTCCTCGCGTTTTTTCGAGGATTCAATGGCTTGGGCTTCTTTTAGTCTCTTCGCCGCTCCGCCGCCAATCGGCAAAGTGTTGCTCTCGAGAATCGCTTTAACGTCGTAACGGTTCATGTCAAAATTAGTCACGGCATTTAGGCCTCTGAACTTTATGGCTGCAATGTCGTAAGCTTCCGCGGCTTCCTCCTCCGTGCCTGCATAATTATTTTTAAATCAGCCCCACAATTAATTATTAATTTCAATTCCATTTTATTTCTCTAAATTGTTTGTTTAATTATTTTTAATACATAAATTACTCATTTTTAAAAAATAAAATATATGATCAAATTATATTTGTCTTAAAAAATAAACAGAGATGTTCACGGTCGACCTCCTTCTCTAGCCAACAGAAAAGGATTGCAATACACTTAACAATATAGAATAGACTTATTTTCTTTAAAAAATAATTTATATATTGTAAATAATAAAATAAATAATTTCGATGGTTGAAATCAAACTGGACCTCCCAAACATGTTGAAATAAATTTGATTTAGCGTATAATTATTTATGAATAAATTCATAAATTTAAATTATTGCATATGCATGCAAAATAATTCTCTATATAAATTAACTGACTTTATGCAGTTCACATAGCACGCAACTTCTATTTTAAATAAAATATTTTTATTTTAACATTTGTTCAACATTTTTACAATTTTTACTACTTTTATCTTTTGTTATTTTAAATAATATTTGTACCATTAATTATTAAACAACTGGTTCTTATTATTCCTGTTATTATTGTTGTTATTGTGTTACTTTTTACAATAATGCAATTATTCATAAATTACTCGAAGTGGATAAATATATCAAAGAATATTAATTTCTATGACAAATGTGAACTTAATTAATGAAAAATAATTACAAATAGACTTTAAAAATTAAAGAAAAGTCAACTAGACTCAGTAAAACAAAGGTAGTATTATAGAAAGCTAACAATTTTTGCTTATTTTATACAATAGTTAATTAATAACTGAGCAAGACACTATAAAACTCAAAAAAGACACTAAATTTGAGCTAACAATAAGAGTCGTGACTTAAGTCCTTGAAAATCATAAAGAAAAACAATTTGATACAATTTTTTTTGATGATGCATTTGCATACTTCAACGCAAATGCATCACCCGAGTTTGTGAGGCAAACGCTAGAAATTGTTCAATAGTGTCACAAATCTCCCGGAATGTGTTGCAACCCACAACAAAGGAAAAGACATTTTCAAAAAAGGCGAGATTAAAAGAACTATAATTAATTGATCTTGTTGAACCCAAAAGCAATTTTGGCAAGATTAATGGATGACCAAAGAAGAGATCCATTAATATATCCAATGAGATTTTAACCACGAAGATAATTAAGGAAGGAGTTAGCTTTTTCCAATATATAAAATTTTTAGTGGTGAGTTTGAAGAAAATAAAATGATGGGCGTTATTGAGAGAGATTGATAGGGGAGGAGAAAGAAGGGGTTGAAAGAAGTAGAATTTGGCTCGTTTGTTTTGAGAGATAGAAAATCCGAATTAGATTAATAGACTAAACTAAATTTATGTCATTTATTTATTTGTATTTTTTTGTGTCTCGACTAATTGTTGTATAGGAGATAAATTCGGGTGGGGGAGGAGTTGGAATAGAGAAGGAAAGGATTAAAAGGAAAAAAAGATTAACCTAAATGATAATTATACAATTCAATCTTACTTTGGTAATATTTTTATGTTTTTTTTTTTGTATTTTTTTAATTAATTAATTTTACATATTTATTTGTATTTTCTTAAACTGGGTGTCTTTGAGATAGTTATTAGTGATTTTTTATTTTTTGTATTTTTATTTTAAAATTTTAACTTTTCTTACTTTTACTTTATTTGTATTTTTTGTTCCATTTTTTTTGCCTAGATTAGTTAGGACTAAGTTCTAGTATCAATTTTTTACTTTGCAATTTTATTAGTAAGTTTTTATATTTTTGCTTTTTCGTCTCTCGTATTATCTATTGTTTCTTTTTTTATTTACCTTTTCACTCTACTTTGTTTTTTTTTTATAAATTTCTCGGTCTTATTTAGTTTTTTTTATTTTTTTAGTATTATTTGACAATATTTCAATTTTATCTACTCAATATATACACAATTAAATATCCCAATAGAAGGACAAAATTGCCATTGTCCTTAATCATTGTATTTCTATTTTACAAACAAACAAACATAGTGGACTACAAAAGAAATACACAATGCAATAAATATTTCATCCCACGACAATTGGTGATAGAAAACTTAAAACGTTTTAATCATAATCTTCAATACAAACATGGTCTTTAAATGCAGAAAATAAGCATTAAAAGCTCTTATACCAACTTGAGTTTAATAGATAAAGTCTTTGCTGAAGCATGTTTTCTTTCACTTAGCATTTAGCTAATGGTAGATATTATATTTATAGAAGAGTATTGTATGATTACAAATGGATAACTATACAATTCAAAATTACATTTGAAATTATTAAAGATATAAAAAGTTCATCTTAACAAGTATACATAATGCCAAAGACGGACCTAAGGGGAGACGGATGAGGGCGGCTGCCTTTTCAAAATTTTGAAAAAATTTATTATTATAGTAGTATTAATTCAAAATATTTTATGATTATATAGGTTCACCCTTCTAAAATTTTTTTAAAAATTTAATATATGCTTTCTCAAAAATTTACAAGAACAATTCGCCCCTCCTAAATTAAAATCCTGCCTCCATCCCTGTAATGCTAAAGGGAATTTCATCATATGCAATACATATTCGTTAATTTATTCTATTTTTTTTTATCTCATTGTAGGATTAATACATACCATATTTCAATCCTATTTATAATACTATCGTATCTTGATCTAATTATTTTAAAAAAAAGTTGAGGCCTTAGAGAAGCAGTAATTTTATTTTTTATTTTTTCAAAATTCAAAATTAAAATATATGAACGAGATTTTCTTTGATGATAAGATTACTACACTAAATTTGAACCTATATACTAAAGACTTAGCTTAGTAGATAAATTTAATTACAATTTTCTTAATATCTAGAATTATTGAATTTAAATTCCTGAGAGTAGGGACATTTAAGCCATTTGGTTTTCTTGTTGACAAGCTGAAAATCCATGAGAACTCCGTCGGGATAAATTTTGAGATTTTTATTTAGTTTTGTTCTCTCGAACTATTTTTTATCTTTTAGCAGCTAAAAAAAATTCTTTTCCCAAATTCTCTTGACAAGAAGAATTAAAAATTGAAAAAGAAAAAGCCAACATAAAATTTGAATTATTTTCTTATTTAAAATTTTTTTTTTCTAAATTTTTTCATATTTTGATAAAAAGAAATTTACTTTTTCGATTCATGTCAATGAAACGAGTTAAAAAAATATAATAATTTAATTCAACAATTAAAAAAATATATTAAAAATAAAATAAACAAACGAGTCATTACTCACTGAAAGTTCCCAAATAGAGGTCCTTGTTCCCCGCTACTCTTCCTATCCTCGCTTGCCATCTTCCATGTTGGTGATGCCTGCTTAAAGATCTTGCCTCAGAGAGAGAGAGAGAGAGAGAGAGAGAGAGAGAAATGCTATATTTGGAAATGGATATAAAGATCAGTTATTGTCTTTTAACTTAGCTCCTATTGGTAATTTAGATTTTTTGTTTTTTTCGTTAAAAATGTTAAAAAGTCACAATTGTTCGTTTAGTAAAAAAATCAAAAAATCAAAAAAGTTAAAAAGTTAAATCAAAACACGAACTCTAAGAATATTCTATTCAAATTCCTATCACTTTTAAAATATAATAATACCATTTATTCATAACTTATTATTTACTACAACTACCAATTGCATATTATTATTGATATCAAATATATAGAAAGATAAATTTGTTTATTTTGAAAAAAAGCAAAAAAAAATAAGCTTTTTACCTAAATAACCAACTTAGAGAAAAAGCTAACTTAAAAGATAAATTACCAAGCTAACCACTTTAAACTCAATTTAACTTTTTAGTTAAAAACAAAAAAAAATTAACTTTTAAGTTAATTGCCCATCCAACCTTAAAATTACAAAAAAATATATCAAACCACCAAATTTAAAAAAAGTTATTTGATGCTACCTCCTGCATTGCACCAAATAGATCTGGACCATCACTTTTGATGTGAATTCCACACATTTGTGTGGCCCAAATCTTTTTTATGCAAAGCAAAAAGTGCCACCCAATAATTTTCCCAAATTTACTTTGGACGAGGTGATTTAAAACTATTTTTTAATCAAATCAATTTATTACGTATTGAAATTAAAATAACATTAAAACATAAAACTTCTAAATTTAAACCAGATTATCAAACAAAAATATAGAGATATCTTGGGGGTACCTTGTAACTCCACGATACATTGACGCACCCCTAGAAAATCCACTACTCTTCCTGGAAATGATTACCAGAAGAAGAAACTACTAATCAAGAAATCAAGAAATAAGTGACAAAGCCTCATAAAATAATGTACTACGCCAAAAATACTCCTACCATAGCAATTCAGTTTATGTATCTATACATATATATAGTGTTAATTACCGTCTAATTGAGGCCACAAATTCTTGTCTGGTCATGTGTTTCATCTCCTCAACTTCCTTTTCGTAATTATTGACCTGCAATTTCAAACAAATACTCAAATTCGTTGGAGGGTTTTACATCGCAGTATCATATTATATACTGTATCAGTCACATGATTATGTATCGACCGATATCGACTAATATCAATTGATAAATTGAGAAATTAACAGTAGTGTTGAAGCTCCAAATTTTTATATATTTAATACGATACGTAATGACTGATACTTAAAATCCCAATTTGTTGTGCAAAATTTTATTTCACCTAGCCAATATATGTGTGTTATTTTTCGTATTTATTTATATATATAACGTTAAAGATTGCATGAAACATGGCTTAATCTTCATAAGATTTTTTTGGCTCAATTCTTGTCAGCCTCCATAGACATTGTTTTCAGTCATCAAAATTGACGGAGAATTTTGGATAAGAAGCCACCAAATAGAGCTATCATTATTGACATTATTTACAAACGTGCAAATGAATAGTGCTCGCCTGTCTCTCATATAAATATGTCTTCTGATTCGGTAAGATGTGTGCAAGCGTTTAGAGAACACACAGTTTGAGATTTGTGAGGATTAATTTTATAATTTCTTTTCTATAGTAAAATTTGTTACTCGTAGACTTAAGTAATTTATCGAATCACGTATATATATCGGCATTTACTTGTGATTGTGTGTATTATTGGTTAACAATATATATATATATATATAGAAAGAGAGAGAGAGGATGTTGTTTCGTTTACCCCTCGTTTTACTTGAGATATTTTTGTTCATCTCGAGGAAGTTTTATGCATTTTCTTAAGAGAGTTCTGTTCCTTTAGATGTTATTCTTCTTCTCTATATATATATAAAAAAAGTTTGCCGATCAAAAAAAAGATGTATGTATGTGTTCTATTTCATATATAGTAATATACATATATAGATGTTTGTGTGTTCCTTTTACGAAATACTGATCGATCTGCAATTTCATGAGAGAATTGAAGCCATTACTACTGTAATTGAAGCAATCTCATCATTTTTATTGCATTTCCAGTGCACCCACAAAAACATACAGGGAAATTTGTAGTGGTAGAAGTTCCCCAGTACTTTAGTGCAGCCAAATCATAAGCCCTAGCTGCTTTCTCCTCTTTGTCATACCCACCTGCTCAAATTTTTAAAAAAAAATGGGGGAAAAAAAGGAAGAAAAAGAAACAAAAGAACAAAAGGGCATGAATGATAACAAAGTTGTACAAAAACAAAAAGATTTTCTACCAAATGATTTGGAAAAAGAAGTGTCCACTTACCCAAATAGACTTCATATTTTGGAGGAAGCCAATCAACCCCGTGACAATGGCAGAAAATAGTTAGTGACTTCTCAAGTTAATGTTTAAGTGAATAACAGTTAAGTTCATATATACATATAGCCACACACCCACACACATACATACATATATGCATATATATATATATATATATATATATATATATATAGAGAGAGAGAGAGAGAGAGAGAGAGAGCTTCTACCTTGGCGACCTTTTCTCGATTGTCCGTCCCTTCTACAACTGTTATCCCAAAGATGTGCTTCATACCTGCCTGTCCATCTATGTCTGCACTCAAACCACAAGTTTCAGATATTCCTTTCTTGTGTCAACTTAAAAGTCATTCAACGCATATACATCCGAGTATCAGAATACATATCAATATTTGAAAAACTATTATATATTATTATCGAAATCTTAATGTATCAATCAACAGTATTAAAATCTCATTACGTACTCGTAGATATGGTATGTTGCAATCGACATTTTTGACTTTGATATGTATCTCAGAGTTTTAAATTGCAGTATAAAAAGATACATTAGTATCAGTATTACAGTTATTTGTTGGATGACATGAGATAGTATTAGCCGAAACATCAGTAAATATTGGTATTAAAAGTCTAAAATTTTGACACATATCGATCGATACTATACCTAATGATCAATATTTAAAACAAATATTTATGTATATATGTAGAGAGATATGCATGCCCACCTAGTTACACCTCTATATATGGATGTTCTTTGCCCAAACGTGTCTAAACTCCTCCTAGGGGCAGCTTCAACTATAGAATTACTATTGTTGCTGTTTTCCACACCAGAGGTCTCGCAGGTTGAGCCCTTTCCGCTGCCCATCGACAATGTCAGTGACTGCAAATTACTGGCATTTTCTTGAAGTTCATAGTTGCTAGAAGTGGTCCCCAAGGTGCTCTGCAATGGCAGTGGCAACAGATTGTTGTTTGAAAAGAGATATTCTGATTCATTTCCCTGAATTCCATTGTAAGAAACAAGATCTGACTGGTTATCAGATTTGCTGCCCACTCCAAGGAAGTCTGCAACCTTTGGAACTTCGCTGCCGCTGCCATGAACGTTCATCAAGTTCCACTCTGCAAATCTCCAAAAAGAATTGTAAATTTATGAGACAGAGTAAGAGAAAGCAAGAGACGGGCGATGTGGATGGACGAAAAAGATAAAATCTCATAATTTCATGATGTTCATTTCGAGTTGCCCCACTCCGGGTATGAAATGTGATTCCGAGCCTGCAAAAATGAGGGACGGATCAATGGGGCACTGGTCTGGTGTCGGCCGACGATCTTCCAACAGTCAAGTTAGTGCTTATCTCTGTCTTTTCATTATCTTCACCTTCAAATTTCATAACTTGACTGTCGGATGATTGTTTGGCCAATAATACACCGATGTCCTAGTTACTATTTCTTATTTTTGCTGGCTCGGAACCACCTCTCAAGCTAGAGTCGATCGACTAGAAGTGGAAATCATATAAATTCAAAGATGTAAATAAATTTGGTCCATTCATTTTGAATTTCGAAACTGTTTATAAGTTTTATGAGTTTTGTAGAAGTGGAGTGGAGAGAGATAGAGTACCTTGGTTTTGAAATGGGTTGCCCATATTATCGTTCACTAACCCTAGAGAAAAATGATGAGACTGAGACGTATGAAGAGCTGCTGGTAGAGAAGAATGGGTGGGAGAGAGAGGAAAGGATAGCCAGTTGTTTGAATTCATGGAACCCATAATAAACTTTCTCTACCAATCAATCAATATTTTCCTGCAAATACCAAAACAGAAAGGAGAAAAATGGAATTTTTAATCAAATATAGTACAGAAAAGATTTGAGGGAGACGGGCCAATATTGAAGATGACAGCCATAGATAGGGTTTTTACCAAGTTAAGAGCCTCAAGATTCAGCACCGATGTGTCTCTCTCTCTCTCACCGTCAAAAGTTTTTTTTGTTTGGTGAAGAATGAAGAAAGGGAAGGTGATAAAGGGGGATGAGAAGAGACGGAAAAGAGAAAATTTAGAAGGACACAAGGAATTTAAAATCTTTCTCTCTCTACGTGCCTTTAGGGTTCCCTGGCAACCCTGTTTGCAAGGGTTTGACTCTCATTCACAAATTCCAATACTTCTAGTAATATAATTATAGGATAATATTATAATGAATATGTTTTAATGACCAAATTTAAGTCTTTGTTTAAGTCTTTGTTTGATCTTAAAGCTTAAAGATTTTTTGGGAGTTTTTTTTTGTTTTTTTTAAAATTTTTTATATTTTAATTTAAATTTTTTATATTTTTAATTTCTCATGTGACTAGAAAAATAAAAAAAAAGTAGATTGGTTCGAGTTAAAGTTAAAAATACTTTCCTAAAGCTGAAAAAAGATAACAAAAAAGTTAAAAGCCTATGACGTTGGTTTTTTTAGTCTTATATGAAATTTTTTAATATTTGTTGAAATTTTTTTCACTTTTCTAATTTCTTATAACAAGAGTAATCTAAAAAATATACTCATCAAAATTAATACAAAAAAATTCACTAAAAATAAAAAAAATTATACAAAAAGAACTACATCAAACACGTACACTTAGCTACAGTATCTTATGTGTTATATTGCTTAAAAAATAAATACGTCTATAAGTAAACATAAACATTATATATGTTGTACTTAAATGTTGTTACTAAATATGATTAGCATATCAGTACTCATATAATTATGGCCTAGTTTGGTTTCGATTAATGCCGAGTTTTTAACTTTTTGTTTGAAGTTATAAAAAATGACTAATAATTAAATCAAGGTATTTTCTGCATAATAGCTTAAAGTCTTTCTAATTAAATATCTATTTATTTATTTAACTTAAAATTAAAAAAACAAAAACAAAAAAGAAGTAACTTTAGACTACATGCCAAACGAAGCCATTATATATAATTTACATGCCAACAAGAGGCACGTGTGCCTTATTATTATACCATTGGTTGTGGTTTTTAGTACTAGTACAAATCCACAATTCCAAATGGAAGATACAATTTCTCTCTTTCTCTCTTTCTCTCTCTTTATCTCTCTAACCCACTTGGTTTATTGGAACTCGATTCCTCGTTGAATGCAGTAAATGACTCCCCAAAGGCCAGCATTCCCACACTATGCATATCCTCTCTTTGGAGACACTCTACGTAAAGCTGCCAACCTCTCTCTTCTTCCTATATATTGTGCATCCACTTAATTTTTATATATTTTCCAGGTATCATAATTTTTTTCTCTCAATATCTCAGGATGTTTTAACCAGCTTACGTGATATTCGATTAATTCTTAATATATATCAATGTTACTGTCTACTAACAAAAAAAACCCAATTAATGTCAAGACGATATCTCATAGAACTAGCTCTACAAGAATGTTAGCACCTAAATTTAAAAAGAAGATATTAAATAGTACTTTAATAAAAGTGGAGATTTTTTGTCTCCAAAAATATTGTACTTTTGTGTATAAATATATAGGAAGTCACTTTATCTCGTGAGATTCTCGAGATGTATTTAATGTTCTTCAATGTATTGAAACAGAATGACATATTTTTTCTTGCCCTACTATAAATTTGATCCAAGAAATGAAACCCCATATTGGGAAATTATTAACTACTTTTGAAGTGTCATGTGTGAAGTGCTTTTGGTGATGAGAAATTCCATTATACAATAAATTAAAGAGAAATAGTTTACGTTACATCATTTTGTGAAAAATAATAAACTAAAAATCATATGATATTTCAAGACTACTCAATATAACACCTTTAGCCATTGAAGGAGTCTTCTTAAATCGTAAATCCAAAAAAAAAAAAAACCCATTTTGTGGATCCCCGAGTCGTGCATGTGTTAAAGACTCAAATGTACGGACATGCAATTTTTTATATCGAATATCCAACATACTAAGTAATAAAAGTACTTGAAAAAGAGTAAGAACTACTCATGTTAAAAAAAAAAGAGGAAAATTTAATAACATTAGATTAAGAAAAGACTCAGCGATTTTGTTTTGGTTTCCCAACCAGAAATCTGTTGACCATCTAATTGGAAACCGCACTCGTCAAAAGGTTTAATTTAAACCAATAAAGTTTTAAATACTTTTTTTTAAAATATATGTTGCAGTGTTTGTTCTCTGCAAACTAGAAAGTTGTACTGCACCCACTGGCTAGATATTTGACAATGTGCCTCCTGTCTTTCACTCAAAACCCAGTTTGCTCAAGGTGATTAATTTGAGGGATCCTGGCCAGGATTCTAAATTTCAGTATTGATGTCGATCATACAGTTATATATCGGTCGATATCGAATATTATTTACCGATATTATGGTAATACCTATATCAAATGTCCCAAATATTGATAGGTATCAACCGATACAATAAGTAGCAACCAATGTTTAAATCTGGCCGATGTTTAAACCTGGCCATCAATACAATATTGGATTACCACATTGTGATTAAACTCAGTGAATGGTTTGGGTCCCAAAAATTATTCGATAGTTTTACAACACAATGGTGACATGTTTGACGTGGTGCTTTCAACCTATAAGGGCAATTAGAAGGAAAAAAGATGATCCAATTTTATCTTGTAATTCGTTGACCAAGGCTGGTTAATTAAGGCGGCTCCACTTATTTGTGAATACAACATTTGTTAGTTTCGGAGCACCATGTCAGCATAATTTAATTGCAACGTCAGAGTAAAAATTCAATATAAAAGTGATAAGCTGCCATTATTGACACAGTATTACAATCCTACTAATCATAATACAGAACATGGTATAGTAAAACCACTAATTAAATTCAACTCTTTACACTAATTACTACAGCATTTGCATATCATTACATAATTTGTTTATTACTGGATAATGATACCACGTGTAAGTGATGATGTGATACTACAACCGTTGCGATACCAGAATTTTCAAGCTGAGTTAGTAGAGTAACTCATTAAATTGAACCATTTTAATCTAGGAAGGCTATATTCTTTGAAGATATAATTGGCAAAACTGATTTTGGATCAGTACATAGAGTTTCTATGCCCATTAATCTAGGGTATCTAGTCAAAGTGCCTGTTGCTGCTGTGCATGCTGCTAATAATCTATTCCCAACTGGCCTAATTCTTTTTTCCTTCATAGGCAATTATTAAAAACCTGAGAACTAAAGCACTCGTGCTATATAGTGTGTATTTATAATTAGTCTTCATAGCATCCATGCACATTGTGTTAATAATACAAACTATGTAGTTTTTTTATATCATAGGATATTCTGGTGAGTTTATACACGCCTCGACTAATTTTTAAGCTATCAATTTTACTATCCACTATTTCTTTTTTTTCTATCAGCAAAAGAACAAAATTTTATATTCACCACACAAACGAGAAAAATTTTAATCTTTCAGCTCTAGGGGAGTAGGAACAAAGCTCAAATAATATACAATTGACAAACAGTCAATCCAAATGATGCGACAAAAGTAAAAGAAAAACAACACCCAAAAAATCAGCAGCCAACCAAAATCCAGCACCTAAAACCAAATACATAGAATTAAGAGGGATGATCTCCAAGCCTCCATGCTCTTAAGAGATCTTGCTCCAATATCCACTTAGAGAGTACTTAAAAGGTTTCGAACTTGAAATCTTTGAGGGAACAAACCCAACAAACTTCTAAAAATTCATAACACTAAAGAGTTTCGACTTTCGAACATGAGATCTTTGAGAAAGCAAATCCCCAAATTTCAAACTTTGATGACTAAGCTAACCCCTTAGTGATCAAATGACCTATCCATGATCTATCTCGAGTTTAAGATTTGAAGTTAATTAAATATTAAGTTTTTACATAATACTAGAACAAGACTCGTTAAATTCCATTATTTTAAAAAAATAAATAAAGCACCACCTGAGTACAGCGTACACATGAAAAATCTAAAAACTGGCTACGCGTGAAGGGGTTTTACAACTTCACTTAATAAATGATCGCTTAAATATACACGAGAGAGCTCTCTACCTAATAAGTTAAATTTTTTGAGTGAATGTATAATTTTTATATGCATGGTATCTATTGTGCTCATGCAACATAAGTATTACATATATATAAATATATCATAGAC
>JAULJZ010062254.1:0-13471 GCA_032270985.1 Heliamphora pulchella
GACTAACATTGTTCTTCTCAACACTGATTCAAGTGATGGATTTGTTGAAATTGCTGCTCCTTTCTTTAGCAAGAATTCTCCAAATTTGTATTGTGACAAATTTTAAATTATTAGACATTTTTTTTTAAAATTTGGTACAATTGATCAAAAGATTATTGGGTGTCATATAAATATATATTTCGTTGGAAATTTAATGAATTCTTTCATTACAGTCATGGTAATTTGTTTTGTTGTCTTGTGTTTAGAACTTAGAATTTATTCTGTTGGAAACAATCGATTTTTTATAGTTGATTTTTATGTAGAATTGGTAGAATTGGTGAATCGTATTAGTTGACAAGGTTAACATAGATGAAAAAGACACGAAATAACATAAGGTGCGTGTCGGTGTGCAGTGGGCACGCGCACGAGGGGCATCTGGTGTGTTGGTTGGGGCACTGGGTTAGATCACAGTTTTAATCTGTTATGGTTATAAGATAATCGATCACGATTTTTACGTGTGATTGTTAAATAAATAAGATCACTTTTTTTATTATTTTAATCACACTTTTCAAATTTTAACGCGCGTAAAAAATGTAGTTGATAATGCAAACACGACTTAAAAATCACACTAATTTTATTGTTAATCACGCTTTTCATTATTTTTAATCACGTTTTTTATTATTTTTAATCACGCACAAACAGCATGATCAATAATTTGAAATCGACTTAACATCATAATAATTTCATTTTTAATCACGCTTTGGATTATTTTTAATCATGCTTTGCGGTATGTTTAATCACACTTTTCGATTTTTATCACGCACAAAAAATGTGATCGATAATACAAAACTGTGATGTTTTAGTTTTAACAATTACACTAGTTTTATTTTTAATTACGTATTTTTTGTGTAAATAATCACCCGTAAAAAGTGTGATCGAAAGTCTCGACTTTAGAACACACCCACATACACCACGCTTGGAAAAGCGTGATTAAAACCTTATAATCACACGTTTAAAGCGTGATGTTTCAACTGTTTTTTAGTAGTGCGACCACCAATAATTGGTGACCAATAATATTAGCTTCTAAAATAAATATTAGGCGACCCATACTTTGGTCACGGAAAGTGACTTTTAGTGACCAACAAAGCTTTGGTCAACAAAACCTTAGTGACAAAATTTTGGCGACTAAAGTGGCCATCAAAAATTTTAGTTGTTGTTGGGATTTCATGACTAAATTTTTACTTTTTGAGACTAAAGAATTGGTTGCCAATGTGTAATTTCCTGTAGTGTGCGCTATGCAACCCTAACAAACATAACTAATTAGCAATCTTATGCTAGTTAATTTTGTTAGATAATTAATTGTAATATAAAAAAAAATACATACACGTTTATAAGAGGAATATCCTAGAAAAATTACCTAAGTACCATCTGCGCGCATTGTTTTCGGGGCGGGGGAGGGGGAAGGGTTTATCGGATATCTTATTATTTTTAGAAAAATATTCTTTTCTTTTTAAAACAAGAAAATTCAAAGTATCCGAGCATGCTTTTTAGAAAAATGGAGTCTGCCACTTGATTTTTGAGAAAAATTAAGAAAAACAAAAAGAAGGCTACGGGTTTTTTAAAAACGTAACAAGAGAAAAAGAAGGTTCAGGGACTAAGGTACGAAAAGGAAATGCGTTAGGCACTCTTTTCGCCCAACCGTGAGGTTGGGCTCTATTTTGTCAATATTGATTTTTGTTGTAAATTTTTTAAAAGGTAACATATACAGAATATGAGATTAAAAAGAGTTCAAATAAAAGCAAACAAAGAAACAATATCCTAACTATGATCCTAGGGTCATTCAACTTGGTTATTATTTCTAGATATACCATAAGTATCATTTGAGCAAAGTGAAGAAAAAAAACATGTGAGTAAGCGATAAAACGAACAAATAAGGTTCTAAGGGTCATGCAACAATGTTTCTGTCACTATCATGCTATAACAGACTAACAGAATAAGCAGAAAAGATTTAAACACCATATTTAAGCTATTGGTCATGCAGAAAACTCACAGCCGTAGCAACAAATGTTACGGTCGTGACAAGAAAAGTCACAAAATACGCGGCCGTGACAACTATTAGGTTACTGTGATGACCAAAATAAAACAAGCTCACGACCATGACAAATAAAAGTCGTGGCCAAGGTTTTTAAGGATTCAGAAATGATATAATCGACATACAAGGTCTAAAAATGGCTCAAATGGAAAGGACATATATGATAGAGACCATAACCTATCTATTTTAGGTTAGATACACCACCATTCGTCCTTTATACAAGCGATATCTCAAAACAAAATACACAGGATATTAAAAACAATTAACAGAGTGCTTAAAATACATTTTTAATGTCACTGACCTCATAAAACCTTACGATCGTAATAAAAGAATATGGCGACCGAGAGATATGAGAAGCAAAACATGCAGCCATGGGAAACTAGATGGCGGCTGTTACTGTTAGTTTAGCAAAACATGGCCGTGACATTAAAAGACGGCGCCGTCATGTTTTTATAACTACAGAGCATACAGAAAAAAGGGTGTACAGAATAGAGACCACGACTCATTTGATCTAGGATAGATCTACCATTCATTCCCCAATAGGAACATGGACTGAGGTATAGAAAATAGTAAAGCAAGATAGAATAAGAAAAATAGAGAGAAACCTTGAAATAAAAAAATAATAGGGAGTTTCAAAAAGAGTTTTTATGTTTTTAGCCTTTAAACAAATGTCATGGTCGAGACAGCAAGATATCACGGTCGTGAGCAAGGTAGGTAAGAAAGTATCGGCCATGTTCGCAAAAGTAACGACCGTTACTGTAGGTTTAATACAATATGCGGCCGTGACATTAAAAAGTCGCGGCCGTCATATTTCTAGAACCTCAAAAAGTTTTAGATGTGCTCAGTGTGTTTGTAAGGGTTAAAACGAAATAAAAATGATTGTAATATACGAAACAAAAAGATACTAATACACTGTTTTTAAGGAGAACTTGAATGAACCATACTTAGATTGAAATAAATGACAAATAAACAATGAAAACAAATGGAAACCTTATCCACGACACCCTCGGGGAAAGAAAATGAGGGTTTAGAAGAACGTCGTGGGTTCTTATGGTTATCTTGTGTGAATATCCACCCTGAATGGCTCCTCGGGTGTGAGAATAAGCTACCTTTGAGGCAATACGAGCTCCAAGAACTCCTTCAATGCAAGCAAGAACACGAACAAGGCCCGAAAAGCATGGAATAGATAGGAGTATATCGAGTGGGGATTTATTTGGGTATCTGGGTTGCTTCTCTTTTCTATTTCTGGTGAAAAACGATGCCTATTTATAGGCAAAATGGGTAACACAGACTCCTTTTGGAATGTTGCCACCTGTCCAAAAAATGGTAAAAGTGACGGCCGCTACCTTTTTACTTTTGTACAGTGACGACTGCTACCTTTATGGTAGTGAAAAGGATAACCGCGACTTTCAAAAGTTACGGCTAGGATCAAAAAGTTGGGCCATGACAAACAAAGTCACGACCTGTTATAGGGTTTTCAAAAAGGTAGCGATCGTGAGTACAAGGGCACGACATGTTCAAGGGTTTCAAAAAATGAGGCGGCCGTAAGGAAAGGTGTGATGTCCTGGTATCCCACATTGAAAATGGAGAGAGAGTTCCTAGGCTATGAAGAAAAAATCTTAGACCCTTATATTCAACGAGGCCTTTTTTTAAGTGGTAGACACCCTAGCAGAACTCCACAGTTAAGCGTACTTACGCTGGAGCAATGCAAAAATGGATAATCTCTTAGAAAAAACAAAACCGTGAAGGCTTTGCCCAAAGCGGACAATATCGTTGCCATGCGCAGGGTCGGGGTGTTACAAATGGTATCAGAGCGACTCTTCCAACCTTCGAGTGTGGGCCCCTGTCATCTCGCGTGACATGTGGGCGGGCAACCGAATGGGTGGATTGATAAAGGACCAGGCTACCGGAGCTAGCAAGCTACTGCGTGGGGATGTGCAGCCCTAAGGGGGTAGATTGTGATGCCCTGGTATCCCACATCGAAAAGAAAGAGGGCGTTTCTGGGCTATAAAGAAAAAACCTTGGACCCTTAAATTCAACGAGGTCTTTTCCCAAGTGGTAGAGACTCTAGTAAAATTCCACAGTTAAGCGTACTTACGCTAGAGCAATGCAAGAATGGGTGAACCCCTGTGAAGAACAAAACCGTAAGGAATTTGTCCAAAGCGGGCAATATCGTTGCCATGTGAAGGGTTGGGGTGTTACAAAAGGAATGTCAAGGCCTGAAGGTTTTTGATGGTTTTCTTGAGTTTTGAACCCAATTCGTGATTTTGCTTGCTTAGAAGTATCTTGTAGCATAATTCTCATATCTTCATCATTGGAGTGCATTTGAGACGGGTGTCTAAGATTCGACTTGATAAAATTAAGGTGTCTATACCATGTAGGAGGATTCTTCTTATAACTAAATTAGTCAAACCCCTTCTTTACGATAAAGTATCCTATCAAAGAAAATATTCCACTTATAACCTCCATGCATAGGGAAGCTATCAAGTAACAAATGTAACAAGCACCTAAAGTGAGCATTGGAGCCACTGACGAGTATCAAATCCAAAGTGAGCTCATGCTAAAATCAAAGGTAGCCAGACCCTCTTATTAGCCCTAGGTCATGAAGAAAGTCAACCCCAATTAACTCAGATTGAAGAAAGCCTAGGCTAATCAGTGAACCGAAGGCACACCTCTAAGCAAACTTTCCTTCCGACCCATCTTTGCAAGGTAGAGCCAGTCACCGCCTAAGCTCTAGAAGAAACCATGCAATACAATGAGCTCCATGACATAAAACTATGAGAAAATCTATATGACAAAGCCAATACAACACAAAAGGCCAAAAGAGGCCTAAAGGCAACCTAATAGAAACCCAAACATCCTCTTAACAAAAACAACCAGCTAAATTGGAAAGAGTCTCTTGCTAGCCATTGTAGAATACAAATGTCCAAAAGGGCAACCAAAAGGAGACATCAATGTGCTAAGACCAAAGGCGCCAAAGGTGGATGGACCGCTAATAATTCAACAAACTTCTAAAAGACAAATCAATCCTAGAAAACTCTAAATCATAAAAAATTAGGCCATCCCTTAGGTAACCTCTACCATCACCATGGGCCACAAGCCGAAAGTATTGAAAACTCCTCATCCCTAACAAAGTTCGGCTGCTCGATATAGCAACACGCTTCACGGGGTGGGAGGAAGATAGGCTCCAAAACCTTGAACTAGGACAGAGAGAAAGCAAAACAAATGAAAAGAACTCATAGAGGGTTGTCCAAATCGACCCACAAAATAGGTGGTCCAGAAAACCATTGGTCTACATAACTCCCACACCACTCGCCAAGTGAGAGGAGTACAACTCAGGGATAAAGGGTGGATGAATCCCTAATCAAGTTAGAGTGATAGATCGATGGAGACAAGTTTAGTCCTGAAAACTAAATCATCAAAAGCCTAAACCATCCCAAACTTGATCATCTTTGCCATCAAAACTTGTCAGCACAATCTACTAGTGTTTGAGAACCACCTAAGCGCCATCCTACCATCAACCGACCACTATAGGAGCAAAACACTAATGTGTCCCCTCATGCTAGAACTATTGCATGCAACAGCCTTACTTACACTTTCCATCAAAACTAACGGGCCCACATGCTTATCTGAACAACACTTGCAAGAGACCATTCTTCATGTTTTCAAAAACAGCATTGCCTTTTGCAGTTTCACAATACCAACGGTATTTGTATATGGCCCACAGCCTACCCAAGGGAACTAATTCACTTCTTGTACAGAATACATCACAAGCACCTTTACACGTGCCCTCTTTTCATAATTCCAATACACCAACCAGCTAGCATTTTACATATAGGTAAATTGGAAACTGATGTTATACGTGTGTTTTTTTTTATCGACAAAATTATTTCATTTTCACCACCCAAACAAAAATAGCATCCACCTTACTTTTCCAAGGAATCTAAGCCAAGGCCCAAACAAAATACAATTGACAAGCAGTCAATTCAGGAGGGAACAACAGGAGAAAAAAGAAGGTAAAGAACAAAACATGGTCCCTCTGCTAACAAATGTCTAAGGCGCCAAAACACAACAGACCTCTCCTAACATTATAAGCCCACACCACCTCAAGTCTCTCTACTGTCAAATGTCTATGGTGTAAAAAATCGATGATTTAGTCTCAGTTGACTAAAACCATCAAGATTGTATAGGAGATTCTCAATGTTATATCCTCCCTACCAAGTAAATTAGCCTCCGCTGATGTGTTTTGGGGAAAGGTGCTCTTCTTTCATAAGAACTCTCTAATTGGTAGCTTGTTAAACATAGATAGCTAACCATGGAATTGAACCGTCAGAGGTATGAGGGAAAACCATACCAAATTTGTGGGGTGCTTGGGAATACCTTTCTTAGCCTCCAAGGTTTTACAAAATGAACTAACATAAAAGGAGCCTCTTTTAGTTGCTTTGCATGTTAACCTATCTGTTGAGGTACTACTTGGGCCTTTTTCCTTCATCATTAGCAGTAATCGACCCAACATCTCGTTTGAAAAAAACAAGTTTTTAATATGCAACTAAAAATAACTTGATGGTTTTGATATGCAACTATGAAATAAATATCACACCAACACATAAAACATCCACCACACTATGAGACGAGAGATTTTTACATGAAAAACCCCAATAAAGGTAAAAACCATAGAACTAATACTAATTCGAGAGAAACAAGCACTATATAAGAGTTTGGTTACAAGAAACGTCTTACTACACCAGTTGAATCCTAACCTAAAACTACCCGTCTTCTTGCCGAATCCTCGTGAGCCAATTCTGTGCTTGCTTGCCTTTGGAATCCTCCTTCGGACTTTGCCACCTGAGAATCCTCTCAAGTAATGAATGTGATGATGAAGCTGAAGATTTGATGATGATCTTTTGCAATGTTAAGTGCACAGAAATTGTCAATTCTTCATCAAAACCTCTCCCCCTCAGATCAGTAGCAGTCTCTCAAGAAAAATAAAATACAACACACATTACTACAGTTGCCTAAACTGAAAATATATAGTCAAAGGCTGCTAACCCTACTAAAAATATAATTAAGTCTCGAGATAGACCACTTGAGCGGTCTTTAGACCGATTGAGCGATCATGGCAGACAAAGAGCAAAACAACTGTTGTAGAGAGGTTAATCATAGAGATCATCTTTCTTATCAAGTCTGCAAACATAACTTCAAACACCAAAAGTACATCACATCAAATAATAACAAAAGATTGAACTTTAAAAGATGTGTCACAAAATTGCCAACACTAGGAGTAAAGATCATTAGAAGAAAATCCTAACAATCTCCCCCTTTGGCAATTCTGTGACAACTACAAGAAAATCCAATGAAAACACCAATTCCCATAAAGCTGAGGCATAAACCAATCAATAGCATTATTCAGGCAATAAAGAGCATATAAAACCAACTTGCAGAAACAATGTAGCCAAGTATATCACATGTTAGGAATTATAGAATTTAAGAATAGTGCCACATGTGATATACCAACATAAAGAGCAAGACAACCATCATCATAAAAAATATAGCCAACCACAAGAGTATCCAATATATCCAATCACAAAACTAAGAACAATGTATCTTCATAAGCCACTATTCTAGAAACAAAGGAACACTATACCCAATATATCCAATAAGAATGTATGTAAAAACAAACCATATCCTCCCTTTTGGCATGAAATTGCGAAAGAGAGGCACATAAGTCACTGAGAAGAGGGAAGACGTGCACAAACAAAGGCCATGAACTCCTGCTGCTCCTGCCAAACTGTCTGCTCATGCTGAAGTAGGCACTGAACATCAGCGCGGAGCAAATTGACATCATCGCGTATCAACCCAACCACAGCCTCTAGTCGGGACAACCAATCAAGTACCTTCGGCTCTGGGGGAAGATCTACATCTGGATCAATACCTAGCTCCTCTGGATTAGCAGCTCTAGACCCCGAAGTACCTACAAAGGGGGAAACCTAGGGAATATGGGAAGAACTCTGTTTAAGCGTAATTTTTGAAATAGGCTTAGGCAAAAACATGAGTTCATCAGGGTGAGCCCCGGAATGATATTCAGGGACACGAAGGGACCGCAGAAACTGAGTGATAAAGAAACCAAAGGGAAGACTAAGAGAAGATTTGCCTCCATTCACTCGCACCAGAGCATAGAACATAACGAGACTGACATCAACAGATTTGCAATTGGCAATAGCCCACATTAGATAACCGTGAGGTTGGGAAATCTCTAACGTGTGGCCTTTAGGTGCAATGTTGGCACAAATGATGAGATTAAGTAGGCGATAATCGGGGTTGAGATCCCGTTGAGGGATCAGGACACCCGCAACCCACGAGCAAGAAGACCCACAAATGGCCGAAGCGGTCGGGCCATAATTAAAGGATTCCTCCCGAAAGAATGAGGAGCGAGGAAAGATGGGGTTAAGAGGCCAAAACTGGAGGCCGAGCCACGAGGCAATAGTGTCTGGAGTGAGTGTGAAATCAATACCACGGATATGACCAGAAAATGTATCAACTTCAGAGGATTATTCTATGAGAGAGTTATAGAACTCGCGGATCAAGGACAAATTTACAGAAAGAGATGACAAGAATGTTAACAAGGCCTCTCACTTAAGAGCAAGGAATGAGGCAATGATAGGATTATCAGGGAAATCCCAGAGCACGACACTCTGTTCCAGAAGAACCGGCCGTTTGGCATAGGATTCGAGGTAGGTCTTGAGAGAAGACTTAGATTGAAATCTACAAGAGAGCTCGGAGACATTGCCAGGTGTAGTGGATTTAGCTATGTATTTTGGGGGCATGATTCTAAGGTATTAAACTAAGACCACATGATAGAAAGAGCAAGCATCCACAGACAAAAGAAAGGGAAAAAACTGAACCAAAAATCACTCACCAAGACACAAGAGGACAAAGTACGAAATAAGGAGAGAAAAACAAAAACAAAAAAAATAAAAATAAAACCAAACACAAAAAAAAATAGAGAAGGGCAGAAAAAACTCGAAAACACAGATGATGTAGATCACTAAAAACATATCACATTCTAAGGTAACCACAAAAAAATAACTCCTAAACATAGATGATACGATATAAAGGCAGCCAAGAGCACAACTCATCCTAAGCTCTAAAAAAAAAAAAAAAAAAAAAAACTTAACCCTAAAAACGGGAGAAAGAGAAGAAGAGGAGATAACTTACTCGAAAGAAGTGCAAACCACACGTGAAGACCTTGGAAAGCTTAGAACTTGAGGGAGGTACCAATGGAGAGGAGACGATGCAGAGAAGAGAGAGAGAGACACTAAACAAAAGAGACAAAGTAACCCTCTAAGGAAATTTGAAAAACCTGTAGGTGCGAAGACCGCTCGAGCGGTGTCCCCTATGTTACAAGGATAAGAAGAAAAACTAGAGATACCAAGAGGAGAGATAGATCGCCCGAGTGACCGCTCGATCGGTCTATCGGACGGTAAAAAGCAGACTTGGCACATTGAGCAGAGAACTGAAGAACCGAGAAGTCCTAAAGACTGCTCCAGACAGTCCTCGAGTTATGTAGCGGGCAGTGACAACCCCAAACCACAAGACATGACCAAAAATAAAAGAATACAAAAAAAAATTGTGCAAGGAAAGACACATAAGAAAAGCAATAATTACCAAGTCTAAATCCAAATTATACGAAAGCAATGTGAAGTTATAGACCAAAAGCAAAGCTAGAGATCCAATCGCTTGGACTCGTTCATATAGTAACATGAGATATATTTATACTGAATTTTATGATATCATGTGAGTGTGTGAACTGACTTGAACCTGAATACTCAGATGTCTCACATATCGAATCCTATGATGTGAGAGTCTTTATCAAATCAGATTACCAAAGACACATAATGACCTTATTTCAACTCAAATGGGCTCGACAGACAAACTCCCCCTTAATCCAGGTAAGGCAAAAAGAAAGCATGGTTCCTCTAGCAGCTGCCACACTAAGACGAGCGAAAAAGAAAGGCACGCTTTCACACTAATACGATCGAAAAAGAAAGGTTTGCATAGGTAGCCATTTCCTTAGATACAAATGCATATTGGCACTCAAACCGAGGCAACTACACACTAGTATGTACGAAAAGACATGGTCCACATATGTAGCCATTTCCTCAAACAACTAAACAATATTATGCCCACATCAAAGTGAAAGTCATCTTTAGATAATGTCAGAGTTGTCAACAGTTCATTTCATGCGATCAAGAAAAAACTGATACAGATTCAGGACTTGAACACTAGTGGACTCCAATATATGGAAAACCAGACTCCCTAGTCAACCAGAGGTGTACAGAATAGAATTAGGTCTGAATGTATTGCAAGAGCTCTATGAAAGGATCAATACAACCACAGAAACTAACAAGCCTCTAGATGTAAGAGCACACAAAGCACACGTACAGATTCATAGATTTACAAAAGGTACTTAGAACTTCATGACCGGTGACCAGCCCCCACACTCCTTATTTTAACAAAAAGAAACATTACTCAATAATGCAGACTCCTAGAGTCTTTCGGAGAAACTCAAACTGAGGATGGTCAAGAGGTTTAGTGAGAATGTCAACTCGCTGCAACTCAGTGTCTATATGCTCAAGTACAACTGTGCCATCTTTTACAAGATCCCGGATGAAGTGATGACGAATATTAATGTACTTAGTTCGAGAATGTTGAAATGGGTTCTTAGAGATGTTTATAGCACTAGTGTTGTCACAATATAACATGATAGGACCATGTTCAAACCGGTAATCAGACAACATTTGCTTCACCCATAGAAGCTGAGTACAATTACTCCCAGCTGCTATGTATTCAGTTTCAACTGTAGAAAGAGATATGGCATTTTGCTTTTTGCTGTGGCAGGAGACAAGATTGTATTCTACGTGAAAACACCCACCCGAGGTGCTTTTTCTATCATCGACACTCCTAACCCAATCAGCATCAGAAAAACCTACAATATCAGCAGTTGTATCATAAGTAAACCAAATCTCATACCCAGAAATCCCATTCACATATTTGAAGATACGTTTAACAGCCTGCAAATGAAACTCTTTGGGACTCGCCTGATATCTAGTACATACCCCAACACTGAACGCAATGTCAGGGTGACTCGCAGTCAAGTACAACAAACTCCCTATCATGCTCTGGTACATGGTCTGGTTAACTGATTTGCCAGACTCATATTTGGAAAACATAGTGGTGACACTCATTGGAGTTCGAGCGTGTTTGGAATTTTCTAGGCCAAGTTTCTTGACTAGATTCCTAGTGTACTTGGATTGAGAAATAAACATGTCAGATTTTACTTGTTTGAGCTGAAGCCCTAAGAAATAGTTTAGTTCACCCATTAGACTCATTTCAAACTCATTGCTCATTTTTGTTGAAAAATCTTACACTAATGTGTCATCAGTAGATCCAAACACTATGTCATCAACATATATTTGAGCTACAAGAATGTCATGGGTCTGAATGTAGATAAACAAGGTTCTGTCAACACCACCCTTAGAGAAACCCTTTTCTAACAGAAATGATGTTAACCTATCGTACCATGCTCTATGAGCCTGTTTTAGCCTAAAAAGAACTTTTCTCAGTTTCAAAACATGATTGGGCAAAGATGGGTCAACAAACCCTTTTGGCTATTCAACATATACCTCTTCTTTCATATCACCATTTAAAAAAGCACTTTTCACATCCATTTGAAACAATTTAATGTGAAGCTTGCAAGCAATGGAAAAAAGAATCCTAATTGATTCGAGACAAGCCACAGGGGGAAAGGCCTCATCAAAGTCAATGCCTTCTACCTAAGTGTAATCATGTGCTACCAATCTAGCCTTATTTCTAATTACATCACCAAATTCATTAGTTTTATTCTTGAAAATCCATTTGGTGCCAATGACATTTTTGTCAGATGGTCGAGAGACTAATTTCCACACATTATTCCTATCAAATTGTTCTAATTCTTCATGCATGGCATTAGTCCAACTTTCATCAAGTAAGACATTATAGACATTTTTAGTTCCCATAATGACACATAGCACATATAAGTTACCTCATCCCGCTTTTGACGCCGAGTCCGCATTCTATCAGTGACTTCTCCCAGAACTTGAGAAACTGGGTGATTGAGCTTTACCCTCGCAGAGGGTTCCAGACCTTTCTTTTGAGAACCTTTGGGTTTTGCTTCTTGCAACTGAGTTTCCTGTTTTACACTTGTGGGAGTCTTCTCGGCAGGGTCTTCACATACTTCCAGTGTAGACTGACTTAAAGCTTGGTAAGCTTTTGATTCTTCAACAAGTGAGCCTGAAATAGAAAAATCAACATCAGTAGGTTTAAAAATTGGTTCATCATCAATAACCGCGTTCATAGATTTCATAACAGTAGATGTTCTATTGTTTAAAACTCTATAAGCACAACAATTTGTAGAATAACCTAAAAAGATCTCCTCATCACTACGGGAGTCAAATTTTCCTAGCTGTTCCCTATTATGAAAAATATAGCACTTACTACCAAAAGTACAAAAGTACTTGACATTTGGTTTTGTTCCTTTCCACAACTCATAAGGGGCATGAATAGTTCCTGGTCTCAGGTAGACACGATTTATAGTGTAACAAGCTGTGTTCACCGCTTCTGCCCAAAGGTACTGTGACAATTTTTTGTCATGCAGCATGACACAAGCCATTTCTTGAATGACTCGATTTTTTCTTTCATCCACCCCATTTTGCTGAGGAGTTTTGGGGACTGAGAACTCATGGTGTATACCCAACTCTTCACAGAAGGAAGTGAATTTGGAGTTTTTAAACTCTTTACCATGATCAGATCAAATACGAATAATAGAATTGTGGAACTTGGGTTTTTCATTTTGAAGCTTAAGAACAAGAGTTTTGAACATAAAGAACATGTCAGACTTCTCTCTCAAAAAGTTAACCCAAGTAAATCGAGAGAAATCATCCACAGTCACAAAAATGTATTTCTTCTTTCCTAAACTTTCAGTCCTAGTTGGTTCCAACAAATCCATGTGAATCAGCTTCAGCGAAGCTTTGGTGCCTAAGCCATCTGCTTTCTTATGTGGAACTCTGGTCTGTTTACCTACCTGACACGCACCACAAACACGATTCATTTGACTTCCCAATTTTGGAATTTTTCTGATTAACTCTTTATTGGCAATCTTAGTGAGATCCTTGTAATTAACATGTTTAAGCCTCCGATGCCATAATTCAGCATCATTGATTTTCACAGAATTACAAGTTTCAGTAATTAAAGGAATAATTTCATAACAATTATCAAACGTTCTAACACCATGCATGACAGTTTTTCCTTTCTTATCTAAAATAATGCAGTTGTCTTTTGAAAAATGCACTTCATGATGAGTAT
>JAULJZ010062265.1:0-13471 GCA_032270985.1 Heliamphora pulchella
AGAATTTTTCGAACGATTTTAGAAGTCAAAATTTTTTCACCAAGATTAAACGAGATATTCACAATATCACTTAATTTTGCGTAAAAATAATCAAAACTTTCATCGTCTTTCATATCCAGATTCTCAAAATTTGTTGTGAGACGTTGAAGTTTTGAGATTTTTACCGTGTCAGTCTCTTCGTGAGTGATTTGAATAATATTTCATGCTTCTTTAGTCAAATCATACGTACTAATTCTACGAAACTCATCTTGTGTGACTCCACTAAAGATAGCATTTATACCTTTGCTATTCCAGCCTGCATCCTCAAAGTTAGCTCTGTCCCATTTAGACACGGGCTTAGGGACGGTTGCGCCATCAATAACACTAGTGGGAGGCTTGTAACCCTCAACAACGGAAAGCCAAATTCTTTCGTCAATAGGTTTCAAAAAGGCTCTCATCCTAACTTTCCAAAATGGGTAGTTATGGCCGTCAAGAAGAGGTGGTCTACCGGTTGAAGCGCCTTCTCTAAGAAAATTTATTTATTGAAAATCAGTCAATGGATCACACAAAAAAAATTTTAAAAAATTTTTTATAACCTGCTTTGATACAAATTGAAAAATCCCATTTTGTAGACTGATTTTAAATAATGAAATTTCTTAAATAAGCTAAACGATGCAAATAAGCTTAAAACAATCAATCTCACAAGTAGAAAAATAAACCAACCACAAACGCATAGGAGACAACGATTTTTACGTGAAAAATCCCAAACCGGGTAAAAATCACGAGACCACACCGGGTCTAGGAAACCAAACACTAAAAAATTGTTAGTTACAAGAGAATCTTACAAACCGACGTTGTACCCACAATCAAATGTTTGAAAGTCTACTCCTGCCGAATCCACGTGTACCAACTCCCGTACTTGATCGCCGCTAAAACCCACCATCGGACTTCAATACTTGAGACTCCTCTCAAGCGACTCCACGAACACGAACAGATCGTTAAAACTTTAATTGACTTGATGATGTCTTGAAGGTGCGAAAGCTATATGATCATCAAGATGTTGCACGCTAGCTTGTTATGCTCCTTAATCAACTAAGAAGGCTACTTTGGCGGCTAGGGCTATTATGAAATAATAAGGAAGTTACTTGGCGGCTAGGGCTTCAGAGGAGAAGGAGGAGGCACACATATCAGAAGCCCATAGCAGCCTATTTATACAAAAACTCCAAAACCTAAATTGTTGCACTTAAAAAATTGTTTCTCGCGCACATGACCGATCGATCGGTCTAATCGATCGGTCTAATCGATCGGTCTTTTTAACCTTGCGGTAAATTGCTGCAGACCGATCGATCGGTCTTTTCAGCCTTGCGGTAAATTGCTGCAGACTGAGAAATCGAGAGTTGCTGAGGACCGCTCGATGGACCGATCTATCGGTCTATCAAGTGGTCTGATACTGCAGCTAGATTTTCACTATTTTCTGCTCCTTGTTCGTTATGTTGCAATATCAAATGAAAACTCCACAAGAACAAGTGTAAAAATATCAACGAATAAAATAATTAAATTAAATAATCAATTGTCACATATTGCCATACTCAAAACGAATTAGACCGAGTCTAAAATCCGTAACAATAACTATTTTTTTTTCTATTTTAATTTTAATCTAATATACTTACTAAATACTCACAACTTTTATTACAAGTTATAAATGTATAAACTAATAATTTTAACAATATCAAATACTCATAATATACTGCAACAAGCGTATATCCCGTGAAATAGTTACAAAAATCTTAACTCGAACTGCTCCGTAGAAGAACCAACCTTAAGAACTCAACAGCCGAGATATTAATATCATGTCTATAGACGGATCCATCGCGACCGTCACCTAAATTTTAGTTTTTTTTTTTCATAATTATAATTGTGTTAACCTCAAATATTTTAAAATTATATAGGTTTGCTTCCAATATTTTTTTAAGTATCTAATATTCACTCCTTAAGAAATTTTAAAAATTATTTATCTTAAAAATTAAAATCCTGCTTCCCTTCCTAATGGTGTCCAATGAATGCTACAAAACTAAGTCATGTTTGGCAACTGGCTTAAAGCTAATTTTTTTAATCTTTTTTCTTAAAAGCCCAAAAAGGCAAAAAGTCTCGTCTTTCAACTCATCGGCTTTTAGCCTTTTTGTTTTTTACACTATTTTTTTATATTTTTTTAAAAAGTATCATAACTTTTATTATACACATTTAATTTTTTTTATAAAAATTATATTTTAAAAATTTACTCGATAAAATCTATCAAACAAGATCTATATTGAATATAAAATTATTTAAAAATAATTTTAAAAAATTATAATAATTTTAAGAAAAAGTTTTTTGTCTTTTGGTTTAAAGCCAATTTAAGTTTTTGGCTTAAAAGCCATTCATATCCCAACTAAATAAATTTTTTTGTTTTTTTAAAACTTAAAGTGGCTTTAAATCAAAAAATTCAACTTAAAACTGATTGCCAAACGGGCTCTAATTATAGGTACACATTTGGTTAAATTTTGTCTATGGCAATTACCAAATAAAATTACAATAATCAAATAAAACTCTATAGCACAATGGTTTAATTAATTTAAAAGGGAGAAAAGGAGACTGGGGATTATAATAGGGCTGTTTGTTGTAGTGAAATAATGACCAATTGAAAAGGCTTTATTATAGTTTTAAACAAAAAATATAAATATTTATTAAAATTACAAATTTATACTTTAAAATAATATTGTACATGTTTGTTATATTAGAATAAGAAATTATAAGCAAAAAGTTATGTGTACTTATTTAAGATTTTAAAATTTGTATTGAATTATAAGGCCTTGTTTGGAAATTGGTTTTAAGCTAGTTTTTTAGTCTTTTTTCTTAAAGTCTAAAAAGCCAAAAGTCTCATTTGCCAACTCAAAGGCTTTTTGTATTTTTGTTTTTTATATAATTTTTTAATATATTTTTTAAAAATATATTAACTTTTATTATAAACATCTATATAATACTTTTAAAATTTACTTGTCAAAATCAATGAAACAAGATTTACATTGAATATAAAATTATTTAAAAATAAATTTTAAAAAATGATAACATCTTTAAGCAAAATTTTTTGTCTTTTAGCTTAAAATCACCATCATAATTTATTAAACAATTTTTTTATTTAATTAGCTTAAAATAACTTTAAACAGAAAAGCTAATTTAAAGCTAAGTTAACAAACCAGACCTAAATTAAAAAAAAAATTTAATTTAAGCAACTAACAAACACTTCCATAATTACTTTTTTTTTTTTCTGGAAAGGGGAGCCTGCAATCCCAAGGCATGCTCTGTACGGTGTGCTGGGCAACTGGCTTGGTTGGGCCGTACCTGAACAAGTTGGGCCCACTATTTTGACTTGGAGCCCAAATTTTGTTAGTCAAAAAGCATTATCCTCCGCGTGGACAAACATAAAATTTAATAGAGAAAATGGATTTAAAAAAATAATAGTTGCATATATTCAGATTATAGGTTCTGACATATGGCACCCTTTGCATAAATGTCTTATTTATTTATTATAAAATAAATAAAAATAAAAATAAATAAATTTGTTTGGCTACCTTGATTTTTAAGTGACTTATTTGTTTATTTTTACTTATTTAACTTATTTTTACTTATTTACTTAAATAAATAATAATGTTTGGTTTAAATCTTACTTAGAGGTTGTTTATTTGACTTATTAACTTATTTACTTATTAGCTTAAATATTACTTGTTTGGTAAACTAAATGAAATTGCTTATTTGACTGGTTATAAGCCAAATAAGCCAATAAACAAGTTACCCAAACGAGACCAATTCTTTTTATACCATTGAATTTGTCTTTGAATTTGTACATATAGCAAAATTTAGAGTGAATTAGAATTCTTTATCCCAAAAAGATGTATTTTACGGTGTTAATATAATAAGGCCCCGGTTGATTTCGGATTATATTTGATAAATAGTATAATTGAATTGTATTAATTACACGATGTAACTGAAATATATTATAGCTATGCGGTGGGTTTAGTGTGTATTATTTATACAGTGAGATTAAAGTGTATGTATTATTCATACAATGAGATTGTAGTGTATTATCTATAGTTGAATCACGAGATATAATTATTTTTAACTATAGTACAAAGTAAAAGGTAGTTCAAGAATCTTAATCTTCTTTAATACCATAATTTTTATGGTATTAATTGTCCCTCATTTGATATTTTACATACTTTATAATTTATTCAATAGTCCAACACAAAGTATTAATTGGTTAAATAAGCAAGAGTACTGCATTGCAATGATTTTTAGTCGGAAAAACAATTCAAGGGTTGCATTGCACTAATATTTAATCAGAAAAATAAATAAGGGAATGGATTGCACTAAATAATAAGGACCCATTTTTGTTGGATTGATAAGAGATAAGGGCAAACTACTTAATATGTATAGCATATTTTTATTTATCGAAATATCGATTATCATCTCTTACTTGGGCCTTGTTTTGGCTAATTTTCATTTTTTTTTTGCTTTTTTTTTGTTTTTTATAAACTTTTTTCATCTTTTTGACAAAAAAATTTTATTTTTTCAAATTGTTTCGATGAGATGAATCAAAAAAATAAAATTTTTTGATTGAGACATAAAAGTTCACTAAAGACGAAAATAAGCAACATAAAATTTAATTTATTGGCTTATTTTTCTTTCATGAACTTCTTTTATATTTTGATCAAAGAAATTTACATTTTTGGTGCATTTCAATGAAAAAAGTAAAAAAAAAAAAAATTAACTAAATAATAACAAAATTTCAATAAAAATAAAAATAAATTAATTAAAATAAACAAATAAATAATTATCTCAAACAGCCCATCATAACCTGTAACTATCTAATAATTTGCCCTCTCTCTCCTTCTCGAAAGAATTGAAAGGACCAGGCTGGGTTTGGGCAAATCCCATGGCCTGCGGAACACTTTTTATTTTGGGTACAAAAATTTTCTGTCACTTTCACCCGATTTTCCATTCCTAGCTCTTTTTTTCTTTCCTTTTAACCAAACAGCGTTCAGGTACTAATGCATGCCAGAAATGACAGTAAGAAAATGAAGAAGAAAGTGAAGGAAACCGAGAGAAAATCTATTCCCTTGTCTCCGATTTTATTCTTGGAATTTGATTTGACTGAAGAATCTTTCCCTTTGTTCTTAGATTTCATTTTCTACTAAAAATTGGTTTAATAATGTTCTTAGATTTCATTTTTCCCGTATCGATGTGCTTATTGTGTTTTTTAGTTGCCATTTCACAATTAAAGTTTAGAAAAAGGTTTCAATACACACCTCATGTTTTGACACTTACGAGCTTTTACGGTTAAAATTATAAATATTATAATTAAACTTATAAAATATTTAAAATATTAAATAAAAAGTTACAGGTTATGAATTATGTAATTTTTTGTTATGAGTTTTTAAGGTTAAATTTATGAATTTTATGGTTGTGAATTTATGAATATGTGTAGTGTTTGAATTATGAATCTTAATTATGAGTTTTTAAGGTTAAATTTATGAATTTTATGGTTTTGAATTTATGAATATGTGTAGTGTTTGAATTATGAATCTTAATAATTTAGTTATGAATTTGTGTAGTAAAATTTATGAAATGTATACCGTTCCTAAAGTTTAATGCGATGGATAGAAAATCTTTGGAAACCATAGGGAGAAAAGAAAAAAAATTACTTAAATAATAATAAAAAAGAAAATAAATTATTGTGTTTTCTCTCCATTTTGTCCAAATAAATATAAGAAAAAAGAAAGTTATTTTTCTCCTATATTTGGTTAGTTTTAATAAGAGAAAAAAAGTATCTTACGTAATATTACTAAACTAATCATATTTTAAATAAGAGTATTTGTTGTATTTATTTTTGAAGGGTTATTATTGATATAACAAATTAGAAACATTTACGTGGTTTTTTTTTTTTTCTCTAAGGTTCTGTTTCTTTTGACGTAAAATATTTTTAGATAAAATATTTTATTTAATTTTTACTATTTTGCTGATAATATCTATGTAAAATATATTTTTTAATAAAATATTTTATCTTATTAGATCAAATTTGACTTACAAAAAATTAGCTCGTAAGTTAATTTTAGAATACACATTCGGAACCTTTATTCAATCATTACCGCCTTTAGTCATTCTTATAGCAAATAAAAATGAGAGAATAAGAGGTAGATTCTTCCCACATGAATCATTCTCGAATTCTTTATTCGAATTTTTTTTCACCTTTGGTCATTCTCATATTTTATTTTTCAAATTTTAACTAAACACCAGAAAATACAAGTAAAAAAAATAATTTTCACAAAATCATTTTACATATAAAATAATTTTCATAGTAAAATATTTTACATCAAAATAAACGGAACTTAAATGTCTCCACTTTTTGAGAAATTATAAAGGCAATTTTAAGAGATAACCAAATGTCTCTATTTTTTTTTATTTTTCTCAATTTCTTTCCTATTATTTATCCAAATAAGTGATTCGAGTGATAATACAATTAATTTCTTTTTTAATTTTTAAATCACTCAATCCAAACGAAGTGTTAGTCTTAGATGTAATTTTCTATTAAAAGTTGGTTAAATAATGTTCCTAGATTTCATTTTCATTGGGTCAATGAGTTAATTTTCTATCTTAGGTGCCGTTTCACAATTAAAGTTTAATAAGATTGATAGACACACAACTGGTGCCCATTATTTTGAATAATTATTCAATAGTATCATATGATATTTATATATTAAGAAATAATTCGTGCCTAAAAACACTTTTAATTAATTTAAATTTTTTAAAAATAGTTATTCCTCAAAGTATTTCCAATCAATTATTAAAAATAAACAATTTAACCAATGAAAATTTACATAAAAGAGAATGGAGATTATGTACAGTTTTTTTTATAAAAAAATTAATCAAAATTTATTTTTTAATAAAATATTTTTTAGCTATAACCCATACATCAAAAAAAAACTTTTCAATCAATTTATTATACTCAATTATTAAATGACTCTTGTACTCTCATGTACATAAAATATAATTAATAAGAAAGACAATACATTAAAATAAAAAAATAAATTAAATGAATTATCAAATTTTTAAAACAATCATTATTATAATTTATTCTGAACGTCACGTAGTTCACATAACTTTATCTTTCTCCACATGTATAATACAATAAATTCCTAAATAATTATAACCTTCACACTCTAAAAAGAAAAATCTTACACTATGTAGAATAAATTATAAAGTTTCATAACTCCTCAAAAGTTTTTTTATAAATAAAAAATTATTCAAATCAACTTTCTATGAAAAGTAACCAAAACAACAATTTAAATTTTTAGTTTTCAAATAGAAATAAAAAACTTTTAAAAAAAAAAATAGTAATCAACTTCTGTAAAAAAAATGATATATTTTAATTTGTCACATAATACAAATTTTTTATATTAAAAAAGAATTAATTCAATAATTTTCTATCGAATGTAACCAAAATAACATTTTTTCGATTAAACAAATTTATTTTTTGTGAAGAGAGATGATATTTTTTGAAGATAGAAAAATGAGGAGAGAGATGGTATTGAATGAGGAGAGATGTAATAATTTTTCAAACTAACTGTATTAAATGAGGAGAGTGATGATATTTTTTTAAAATAGTACTTATTGTCCTTAGATGTAAGCTTGGACAATTTTAACAATTGGATAAAAAATATGACGTGTTATAAGACCGCTTTGTTTTGTAATATAGATTGATCAAAACCAATATTTTAATACAATATTTTTTAGTTATAACCCATACCTTTAAAAGGCACTTTCGAATAAATTTTTTCTACTTAATTAGTAAAGAGCTCTTGCACTTTCATATACATAAAATGTGATTAGTAAAAAAATAAAATATTAAAATAAAAAGAAAATTAAATAAATTATTGAACTTTTAAAATAATAAATATTATAATTAAAATGCTTAAGATTTAAGAATAAAACAAATAAAAATAAATTCCTACATTATGTAGAGTTTGAAGATAAAATTAAAAAGTATCCATAACCTCCTTATAAATCAATCCATCAACCAATCAAGCTTTCACAAAAAAAAAAATATTTTTTTTAATTAAAAAAATTTAATTCAAACCTCTCACAAAAAAAAAATAAATAAAAAACAAACCTTGAAGAGATATGAAAGGTCACGTGGTTTACATAATTTCGCATTTTTTCCATATGTATATAATACAATACATTCGCACTCCAAAAATAAAACTTCTACACCATATAGAATAAATTATAAAGTTTACATATCCTCTTCAACATTTTTTTTATAAATAAAATAGTTGCTTTTTATTAATAAAAAAAATTATTCAAAACCAAATTTTTATCAAAAGTAACCAAAACAATAATTTTAATTTTTAATTTTTTGATGGAAAAAACAACAATTTTAATTTTTAGTTTTCATATGGGAAGAAAGTATTTTCTCCAAAAAAATAGTAATTAATTTTTGTAAAAAAAGGGATACATTTTTATATTAAAAAAAACTAATTCAACAATTTTCTATCTCAGGTAACCAAAACAATAATTTTCAATAAAACAAATTTATTTTTTATAAAGAAGAAAACTTTTTTAAAAATTTTGTTTTATTTTTTTTAAAAAAAGTTTCAAAACATTAAAAAGTTTCAAAACTATAAAACATTTTGAAGTTGTATTTTTTGTGAAGAGATATGATATTTTTTAAAGAGAGAAAAATAAAGAGAGAAAAGGTATTAAACGAGAAGAAAGGTGATATTTTTTCAAACCAACTACATTAAATGATGAGAGAAATGATAATCTGAACAGTAGGATTGGAGTGGTATAATAAATCTCAGCCTTTAAAGTTAGTTTGTCTATAGGATATTTAAAAAATATGAGCTATTTTATTATATAGATTCTCTTTCCCTTTCCTCCCCCCTCGTATTATTATCGGTTTTGTTTGGGTTAAATTTTGAATTTTTTGCTTAATTTTGTCTTTTAAAAACTTTTTTTCCCCTTTCGACTTAAGTTTTTACTTTTTCGAATTGTTATGGTAAGATGAACTAAAAAAAATAAGATTTTTTAATTAAAAGATAAAAAAATCATGAAGGACAAAAAACAAAATTTGGTTTATTTAAGCATGTTTTTGTTGTTTCTAAATTTGTTAAATATTTTGATAAAAACTTTTACTTGTTCAGCTTGTTTCAACGTGAGGAGTTGAAAAGTATAATAGTTCAACTATACAATAAAAAATTTATTAAAAACAAAAATTACGAAAATTAAATAAACAAATTAACAATTATCTCAAACGGAATAATAAAATGAACTCAGTTTCTCCAATTTTCTTGAACTCATTACAACTTGACTTAAACTTTACTCATCTAAAACATTAAGTATCTGTTTGAGATAGCTTTTAAGTCAGTATTTTTACAAAAAGTTGCCTTTTAAGTGCTCTGTTTGGTTTAAAAAAAAGCTAACTAACTTAATTTAATTTCTTTTTCTATGAAAAAAAGTCAATATATATCCCAAATACTAAACTTTTTTCAAACAAAATTATTATAATACCTTTATTTTAAAAAACCAACTCTCTTTACAGAAGAAAGAAAACTGTGCCAATATTCTAAACACTACAACTTAAAAATTAAAAGTAAAGGCATTTCAGACATTTTAATAAAGCAAAAAAGTAAAAAAAAACTACTACGAAAAATTATCCCAAATAATCTAACTTCTTTTTCTTCTTTTTTTTTTTCTAAAAAAATAATACATCTTAAAAGCTAAGTTTTTAAAACATTCCAAACAGACCCTAACTAAAAAATTTATTAGTTACTCTAAAAAAATCAGGAGATATTATTTAGATGGTATTAAGACAAAGGAAAAAAATTTAATATACACTAACTAATATATTCTCTTTTTGTACCTATTTAACAAAAAGAGTTATTATAAATTTATTATATGTTTTTTGTTGCACTATTGAATAAAAGTACCACACAAATATTATCACGACGGATCAACGACTTAAGTATTGGGGGGCAAATTTTACTTGAGGGGCCAATTAAATAAAATTATTTATAATACATAACATTTTACAATATATATATATACACACACTAGTAAAGCTGACCGTGTTATGCATGATTATTATTTTTGTGGCGTTACCAATTAATTATGTTGGGATATGAAGTTATATGTTTAAATATTGTAGCTGAGTAGCTAATAAAGAACAAATTTGTGTAATGAATGAATATGCTAGAAATGTTAAAAGAAAAAAAGAAATCTAATTTTTGACAGATCTACATAAAATTAAAGTAATATCAACACTCTCAACATCGACACCATCCACCGCTCAAGCGGTGGGGTACTTGAGGGCTTTATAGCCAAAATCCTAATTTAAAAAAATTTCAACTATTGGGAAGATACTTGAATTTCACAAGTTTTGAACATACTTTTAGATATGCACAAATTTGAAGTAAAATATATATTTGGTAATGAAATAACCTCATTCAACCCAAAAACTCAAAAATTCAACATTTGAAATCATGATATTTCATCTCAAAACCCAAGGAATCCAATCCAAAATACGAGTCCAACGCCCTCACATGCATACAAAATATGACTTCATGGTCTTAGGACTTTACAAAACGGGTTATTACAACCCAAAAAACATTCATCCAAAGTGTCCTAGAGAGAATTACATATACAACTCCAATTCTAAAAATTTCACTAAGGAACGTGCACTCCTATCAAGACTATACCAAAAGGATCTTTGAGACCATACTTCTCATTCCATGGCTTTCTTTCTACTATCACTTGAAATATTTTTAAATAATATGAGCTGAGACTCATAGGAAATTGACTAACAATGAACATATGTATGATATGCCATGATGGTTATGTGAAATGCAACACATAGTTTTACGAAAAACTAATCTTTATTTTTTTACCAAAATCTCATTCACATAACCGATTTTTCTTATGTAAGATAAACCCATTTTCATACACAAACCCATCACTTAGTCTTTCATCCCATTTCATCACGCCCATTTCAGGTTCTAAATTCCACAACTCAAGCATACGCACACACACGTTATCCACATTTCTTCGTATCTCAACCAACTCGTGACTTAAAGTCTAGGAGCCGATTTCAGACGAGCTTATAGACCCATGCCGCATTACTATCGACCGGGCCAGGCAAGGCTCGCTAAGTAACAGTGCATTCTATAACCCACCGCGACTAATGCCTTATGCTCGATTATTAGCTGAAGGATAGGTCACCCAATTTGCGCAATTTTTTGATCTTTCATTGAGGACCTATTCAAGTCCAACTTAAACGATCTATAGATCCAAATCGATCCTTTTTATTTAATTACATCTCAATTCTCAAACACAAGTCCAACCTAACATGGTTTCTCTCGTTAACACCCAACACATATAGGGTTAACACCAATTATACATCATCAATTTCATGTACTTCACACATTTGGGTTTAATTAGCAAAAAATCCCTAACCAACACCTTGTGGTTCCCAAAAACTCATCATGTTCATTTGGTTTACTCAAAAGCCCCAACTCATCATTCTATTATCCCCTACATCATCAAACTCATAGATTTCATACATGTAATTAGGTTTTCACAACCTAAAATTCATCAAATCATTAACCAATTTCATTACTGGGTTCATTAATCCAAAAAACCACCAATTTCGCAAAGGCTAACCCACAACCAATTCTAACTTCTTGCATTTCAATTTCAATCATATCCAACAACGACAATGAGTTAGAATCATCTTAAATCATTCAAAAGTTTAAGATTTATCATAAGTTACCATCAAATCCTAGCCTAAGGTTTCAAAGACATCATTTCATGCTTTCATATGTATATTTTCAAATATACAACTCAGATTACGTAAACATTCGAGGATAGTCATAGATCCTACCATTTTGAAACTCAAGCAACTAGAATCCAATCCTAGCAAGCTCCTGTTGACCAAATCTCCAACCCGGTGGTGAAGGGGAAGCTTTCAACACGTGTATTCATTCTCCAATGGGTGCTTAGTCGAGAGAGAGGCAAGAAATCCACTCTAAAGGAGCAAGGAGGGCTCCAAGGGACCACCACAACCAACCCTAGGTTTCAACTTTTCGTTCTAGAGAGAGAGGGATGAAAAGAATGAGAAGAAAATGTTTAAACCCGCATGTTAAAATCAGTCCGCCGACAATCCGCTTGAGCGGACTTGGGGGCCACTCGAGCAGTCCCCCACCAGAACCATCCCGAAGAAAAGGGTCACAAAATGGGTTTTGAGTTTTGTACCAGGAACTTCAAATCTCGCCCAAACAAACCACAATTATTATCATACAACATTATCATGGTTAAAATTTAATTTTCGCACGCAATTAAACACTTAACCATCTTTCCACCAACGATATCGTAACACAGTTTAATTAACCTTTATAAATTAAAAGGGACGAAGTCCCTACATTGATCATAAATTATCTACTACATAAGCAATTATACAATTGAGCTTCATTTACATTTTCTTCTTTACTTCCTTGTTCTAGGAGGGTTTGAACCTCTCACAAAATCTTTTTTTAATTCAGTGTCGTCTTTTATGCCTTGCTTATCATTTATGCAAGTAGCTAATTAACCAAATTAATGTGTTGGGTTTAAATGGCTAAGTTAGGAATCTCACTTAATATTTATTATATGCGCTCTATCATTTTCTATATCTGATCTCAATTTTTTGCACCAGCTCTGTGGATCCATTGTGCTCAATTTGATTAGAGAATGAAAAGGCCAAACTATCATACCTTATGTGTCATATGCTTTACAAGTATTTTTTTGAGTTTTATTATGGAGGGCTCCTTTGTGGGAGGATATGACTTGTGAGTTATACAGAGTATAGTGTGGTGTGTGTTGGAGGGTGAGAACCATGAATTAGACAGATGGGTCCATTACATCCTTGTGTGTTAAATTTTTCTTGAGAGTAATATCTGATGTTATGTAATTCTCATCATCATTGTCATTTACCATGAGAATAGTGCAGTTATTTTGCAAGGAAGTTGAAGAGCATTTCCTTCTTTTGGAGTTGGTGGTTTCCTTTTATTTATGATTGCAAGATGGATTTGCTTGGAGCTTTCCTTCAATCGGATCTTGTTTACTTTGGAAAAAATGAACCTTCTCTAGACTTCTTGGATGCTTGTATGATTTCATGTGGTGGCTTCTTTTTTGTTGTGCTTATTCTACGTGAGTTGATACTGTGCTGTAAGAGAACTTTTATAGTTTTATCGGTGGCTCGTGTTAAGTTTTATTTGTATCCAGTCTATTTGAGACCTTCCTAGACATTGTTTATGGTAACATTTGTGATCATAAGTGACTGGAGAACCTTAAGCTTTTGTGCACATCAATCAGAAGACATAATTGCTTTGCACTCTAATAAGTTTATCCAAAGCAATTTGAATGG
>JAULJZ010062276.1:0-13471 GCA_032270985.1 Heliamphora pulchella
AAAATATTGTTCAATAATAAATAATTTAGTATAACATAATTATTTATTTAAAATAATATTTTAATTAATTAGTCTAATTTAAATTTTAATCTCATTGTTTGTAGTGAGATAGGTAATTTGAAAGCGATAAAATTTAATATGTAAACTTTTTAATGATAATTTAACATTGATTAGTTTTAGAATTCTCACTTTATGTCATAATTGATGCTTGAATTGAAGTATAAAAATAAAAAATAAAAATAAAAACAAAAAAATAAGTAAAAAATATTTTTAAAAAAAAAATTAATTATGAATTGATACGTATCCGGTATTACTCGGTATAGAACGGTATTGATCGATATTTTAATCGAGACAAAATTAATTAATTAGTATATTGGTACTACTCCAAACGATACGTATCGATTGATATAGGCTAGTGCAATACGAACTATGACTTACACCGCTTGATAACGTGTAATTCACTATAATATTTTATATAAAAAAAAGGTCCAATTTATTTTATTTTGTTTAAATCATGTACTTTGTGCTGACCAGTTCTATAATGATGAGTAATTATTTGGTACTCTTGGAGTACACGTGACAAGTTTATGTGCAAATTTTTTTTAATATGGTAATAATAAATTTTATGGTAAGTATATGATAACTCATTTTTGTTTAGTAGTTAAGAGATAAAGAGTAACTTATATTGTGTAGATTGTGATTATTTATTTATTAAAAGTACAACGTAATATCGTCTATATAGTACTTCGAGACTACCTAATAATGTGTCCTAGAATTACATTTTCCTTAGCAATTTTTGAGTACTATGTAAAAATTTTATGTGATACTTATATTTAATGTCGTGGTGATAAATTTTATAATAAAAATATAATGACACACATTTATTAAATGATTAAAAAATAAAAAATAATTTACATAAATATAAGTTACGACTATTAGTTTGACAAGAATATCTTGTGACATCACTTAGGGAGTGTTTGGAAAAATTAGTGCTATTAATTTTTAACTTCTGCTAATAATTTTAGCTACACGTTATAATTTATTACAAATAATTACAATTTCTGTTATAATTTATAATTTTTACTAAATATTTATAACTCTTACTATAAATTATAATTTAAAAATTATTAATTTTACCAATTTCAAATACCACCGTACCATAGATACTCCTAGATAACCTAATAATTTGCCTAAAAGGTGAGGAGACTTTTTGGTAAGCATTGAAGTTGAGCTTTGGAGTCTACGAAACAGCTGCACACCGTCTGCTTAACAGTCTCGTCCAATCAAAATTTCAAACCTAACTCTTAAGATATGTTTGGCAGAGAATTAAATTTTCAAACCAAACTCTTAGGATATGTTTGGCAGGATTAATGGTGTATTTAGATTATTAATATTTAGTCTATTATAGATGAGATTAATAGTATAATTTATTTTGTACTAAACTATATTTAATTGAAAAAATAATAAAAAGAGATAAAGAGTAAGATCTATTATTTATTTATGAATTAAAATAGTCCCATGTATAAGCTATAAAATAAGTTTAGAGAGTTTGTGTACTTTTATAAATTTGCTAACTTAACATGAGTATACAAGGGACAATCTTTTTTATTTTTTTACTTTTTTGATTTTTTTTGCCGTGACGATTCTAAAATGTAAAATATCTTTGATTAAGGTTATAAAAAATTACTAAAAAGGATTATTATAAAAGTAGTTATTTTTAAAAAAAATTTGGTTAAATTTTTTTTACTTTTTAAATTTCTTATGACAAAAAAATCTAAAAAATATAAAAACTTATACTAAAATTAAAATAAAAGTCATTAAATACTAAAAATAGCTATCGTTCATAAGTTTGGCCAACACCTTCAATAAAATCATCCAATCCCCTTGTAATCCCACAAAGAAACTAAACCCTAGTCACCATTGGTCATGTTTATTGTGCCAGATATAATTGGAATTGGTAAGAAAGATAGGTAACACCTAGATTTTATATATATATATTTTTAGTACCTTGGCTAAGTAAATGAAATTATGTATACCATTGTAATAACTCATACATTATTAACTAATAATAATAATAATAATAAGACACGTGCCAGCTACAAATTTTTGGCCTAACTAGTTAAGCTTCTTAGTATAATAATATATGTAGAAAAATAATAATTACAGTAACAACAATAACAATAGTAATACTAATGATAAAATATGAGGAGTTTAAAGAAGTAAATAACTTAACATATAAATGTAGAATAAAGTCACTAATAAGCATGCAATAGAAAAATAATTGAATAAAGTTGAAAACATAAAATCACTTTTATTCACTTTTTAAAGTTTAAGAATTTTTTTTAACAATTCTATGTTTGAAATAATTCATAGAATAACATTAAAAGCTTATACTAAAGTGCCGTTTGGTAACGTTTATATTTTTTATTTTTTGTTTTTATTTTTAAATTTTTCATAAACTATAAACGAAAACATATTTAGTAATTATTTTTATTTTCAAAAAACTGTAAACAGTTTTCAAAATTTTAAGAAATTTTAAGAAATAAAAAAAATTTGTTTTCACTTGTTTTGTAAATAAATTTTGATTGGATTCATCCGTAACCTCAAACTACTACTTTTCAAACATTTATGTTACTAATTATATTTTTGTTTTTATTTTTTTATAAACATAAACAAAAACATGTTTTTTGTTTTTCGTAAACAAAAAATAAAAAATTGTAAATGTTATTAAACGGGCCCTTACCAAACATGTTTTTGTTTATAATTTACGAAAAAAATAAAAACAAAAATAAAAAACAAAAAATATAAACATTACCAAACGACACTTAAGTATTTGGGATTTTTCTAACAATAAAATTTTTTACAATAAAAATTCGCAATATAGTAAAAACACTCAATTTTTCTTAGCCGACAATGCGCAGTTGTTTTTCGTTCGAATGGGAGTGAGTTTTCAAAATTGGTGGGAAGAAAAAAAATTTCTTCTTCACGAATGCCTCTGCCTGAGATCTTCAGCCCACCTCGTGGGATTTTGAGAGATTTGATTTTTGTTTCTTCTGTTTTACTTCGTCTGTAAATTGAAACCCGTCTCTCTCATCTCTCTCGTTCTCTCTCTGTGATTTTTCTGTCACTCAGCTATCTCTTCCTGTGTGTCACTCTCACTGGGTAAATCTCATCTCTTTCTGAATGTATATAAGACATATATATACACACACATACACGTCTGCCTATCTTGTGGCAATACTGCCACCACTCATTGCCATCAGTGTCTACTATCATTTTGACACCTTAACGCCGTTAATGAACAGATCCGATTATTGATACACTGCTCGGTGGATCCAAATCAAAATATTTTGTTTAATAAATTTTTATTAAAAATTATTTTTCGAACGTATTTTTAACTTGTCAAAAACACGATCTGATTAGTTGAGTGAGTACCCCTCGACTTATTTTTTTTATTATTATTTTGATCAATTTCAAAAATAAATTATTTGATTACTAGAGTTAAGTAATGAAGAGAAAAAAAGAAAAGAAAAGAAAAAAAAAACATTTTGGAGATTGAAGACGAACACTGTTGATGGGTTTGTTTGTCTAGTTTAATTATTTTAGTTAACTTATTGTTTCAATGATCCGTTGCTGTTGAGCTTGAAATATATATTTGAAAAGTTTGAGCAGGTTCTTTATAATTTATGAGATATTTGTGAAAAGTAAATGCAGTATTTTATATCTCTTGTGAAAAGCATGATGTTTTGAATAGAATGACTATTTTCTATCTTGTTCATTATAATACTAAGTGCACTCTCATGTAACTTTTGTGGTTGCAGATAAGAAGAATGGTTAGAGTTAGTCCACCACAATTGTCAGATGCATAGTCTGGGGGTCGCAGTGAATTGCGACTATTGTTTTAATCTTTTAGTAAAAAGGCTAGGAGTATGAAATTTTATTTGGTATACGTCGGTTTAGGTAAGGCAAAAATTCCTGCTTAACGGAAAATTTTCCCCATAGGGGACAAACAACACCCATAGTTGGACAAACTCCCCAGACGAAATATAAATGGTCAAAAATCTTTATAACTTGACACTTTATAACAATATAATATTATCAAAAACTTTCCTTTCGCATACTCATGCTTTGTAAAAAAATACAAATAGCATATTTAAAAAAAATACAAGTGCATTTGAATAAAAGATCATGATATCACAATTTCTCATACTTTAAATCATGAATATAAAATATATTTAAAACATAATCAATACATTTATATTTAAATTAATACTTAACTACCTCACATGCATTTATGTTCAAAATTATATTACATTTATGTTCCACCACAGTTGTCAGATCCATTGTTCGGGGCTCATAGCGAATTGTGACTTTTAATTAATCTTTTAGTACAAAGGCAGGAATATGGAATTTTGTTTGGTATACGCCGGCTTGGATATACAGAAAAACATAAACATATCATGTACAATTACTACTCATCTGATTTTAGATTACATCGGTTTTTCTCGTTTAGTTCTCTTGAAGACGAAAAAGAGTTAGTAGAATTCATGTCTCACCTGAATGCTTTTAGTCACTATCTTAACTGTAACGCGAAGAAAAAATTGTGCAATCTTAGAATGTGATAATATTCTTTATCGATTTTTGTGCTCTTGGAAAATGGGTGTGACAACCATAGTATTATTTATGGGGTTTTTGGCATGACGTCCATAATGAATATTTATACAATATAAGGCCCAACAAAAAATGTTAGCTCTTAGATTTCGTTCGTTTCAATGTAAAATATTTTTTTATGTAAAATATTTTATAAAAAAGTATTTTTTTACATTTATTTTTTAGTGTTCGGTTGACACATGAAAAATATTTTCAAAATAAAATTCTTTATTACTGGATTGAAACAAGATATTTTCCACAACAGTTACGAAAAATATATGAATTTGGTCGGATGCATCCTAGAGCTTTGTTATTGTTTGTGATAGGTTTTCTGGTGATTTTTTTTGTGACTTTTTTTTATCATTTTGATTTTTTTGGTTTAGATTTTTAATTTTTCGATTTATCGTGATAAAACAAATCAAAAAGTATGGCTATTTTTGCTAGAGTTAAAAAAAGTATACTAAAGATGAAAAAATCCTTAAAAGTGGCTTTTAAAGGCTTTTTTAGTTTTATATGAATTTTTTAGATTTCTTGGTCACTATTTTTACTGTTTTAGTTTCTTTGCAATTAGAGAAATTTTAAAAGTATAATTATTTAAACTAATATAATTTTTTTTACTAAAAATTAAAAAAAACCTTAAAAAATCTTAAAGTGGCTTTTTAAGGTTTTTCGTCTTATATGAATTTTTTTAAAAATTTTTTGATTATTATTTTATTTTTTTAGTTTTTCGTAACGAGATAAATATAAAAAGTATCATTATTCGAATTAACATAAAAAACAATTCACTAAAAACGAAAATAAGCCATATAAAAAAGCCTTAAAAAAAGTTATATTAAACAGTAATTACCACCATCGTTGGCTTATGCATCTTTATTTTATAAATTAACACAAAAAAGTATAAACATATGGAAAGCGTCAAATTCAAGACACTTCTATTAAAAAAACAAAAATAACTTACTAATTTATTTAAATAAAATTAATTTTACCTTATGATGTAAAATATTTTACTTAAAAAATATTTTACTTACTTTTTATAAAGTGACGGTGAAAAATGATAAAATATTTTACCAAAAATATCATTTTTCATCATTTGGTTTACAAAAAAGTAAGTAAATTAGTAAAATATTTACATCATAAGATGAAAGTTATTTTCCTTTAAATAAATTGATAAGTTGTTTTTTATTTTTTTAAGATACGGGTTTTGAGTCTGATTCTTTCTAAATTTTTATATTTTTTGTGTCAATTTCTAAAATGGAAACACATAAGCCAACGATGATGGTGATTGATGTTTGGGATAGTATTTTTAATGCTTTTTATGTGGCTTTTTCATCTTTTCCAAACAGTAACAAAGTTCGAGAAGGCATCTATCTAGATTCACATATTTTTCATGACTTTATCGTGAAAAATATCTTGTTCCAATTTTTAAAATTTTATTTTAGAAATATTTTTCATGTGTCAATTGAACACTAAAAAATAAAAATAAAAATAAAAATTATTTTTTTTTACAAAAATATTTTACATAAAAAATATTTTACTAAAAAAATATTTTATATTGAAACGAACGTAGCCATAAAGTCCATTGGATCAAATTGAACTAAAATACCACTACTACTTTAATACTCATTTCTTCACCTCAATACCTTATCCTTCTATTTCAACAACCCATCCCTCCACCTCAACCATCACCGGCGATCGCAGATGACTATCTCCAACGACCATCGACGACCATGACGATCGCCGATGATTTTTAGCGATCAACTTTGGTAACTTTTCGATCACCAATTTTTGTAATTTTTCGATGATCAATTCTTATGATTTTCAATGACCACCTCCAAAGACTTTTGGCGACAAATTCTGGTGACTATTAAATCAAATCTAATTTTAACTATTTGAATACAAAAAAAGTAAGCATTTACAATTTTGTGTGGTTTTGGTGGCAAATAGGGTGACAATGGTAGATATAGTTCGATTTTAAGAGCATGGATAAATTTTAGTATTCGAATATAACAAACAGTGAAATTTATCTTTAGTGCAGCTAGTGTTGGACCTAACACAGATAAATTTTTTTGCTCGAATGCAACGAACAATAAAGTTTATTTTTAGTGTACTAGTGTTTGAGCAAACAGAGATAAACTTTAATGTTCGAATATAGCAAACAGTAAAATTTATTTATTTTGCAAATCATTGAAAAGTTACCCAAAAAGGTACTAGAGAACCATTGGAGTTCACCGAAAATTTATCGGGAACCATAATCGGAGAGTTTTGGAAAAATGGTTATAGGGAAGTCATTGAAAAATGGTCGCATGCGGTGGTCGAAAAAAGTTGCAGTAGTAGCTGGATTTGAAAGTGGTGATTAGGTGACAAGGAATTTGTACGAAGTAATTATGAGGGAGTGTGAGTAATAAAGATGATTTTGTCTATAGAATTGCTTAACATTAAATTAGAGGATCTTAACTCTTAAAACTTTTAAAATAATAAACCTAAGAACTTAAAAAAATTAAAGTGGACTAAATGCATTATAAGGTCTAAAAATCGGACTTACAACTAATTAACCTAGTATTTATATCATGTTTTGTTAAAGTAAAATAAAATACGGTGCAGAAATGAAAGAATTATTTTCGACCGTTAGATAAAGAGAGAAAATAATTTAAAGAAAATTACAAATAATCCCAAGAGAAAGAATGGGATGAATAATTTTATAAATAGCAGACTATTAGTCCCTCATATGGGGGATTAATTAAGGTTGTTGGGCAAAAATTTAATTTTAAATTACTTAAAATAATTTCACTTACTCAAATAAGTTTATATTATGTAGGTCAGACCCATTCAAGATAGAATATATCTCTTAATTACATCACTTATTTATAGAGAAAATTCTTTGATTTCAACTATTTTATTTTAACTGAATATTTGGGTTAACTTATATTAATTACGGCTGTACCTTTTTGAATAGGTTACCTACGTATTCATGTCTGGGTACGCGCCTAGATTAGAATCAAGTCAGTCGTAATTCCGTAAGAAAAACTTAATTTGTTATTTTTATTTGGAGAGAATGAAACTTATTTAAATTAAAATTTTAATTTTATTTTATTTATAATGGGTAAATAGCCCATTATTTTGTATTTTAAAATTTAATTTGGGTGAATATTTTGTAAGGACCAAATTTAAAAAAATATATAGATTAATAAAACCCACCCAGTGTGAGATAATCAACTTAAATTTTACAACTAAATTAAGTTTTATAACCAAAGTCCTAAAGTCCCATAATATCAAACCTTTGTTAATTAGATCAAATCTTACCAAAGTTGCACATTACCTATCTTAATTAAATAAATTTAATGCGAAATATTGTAGACAAATATAAAAATTAATGAATTCTACCTAATTATATTAAAATAATTAAAACTATATACACAAAATTATAAATTTAAGTTAAAACGATACATCTCTCTAAAAAGACTTAATTTGGCCTACACCTGATCACAACCGTAATCAAATTTAATGAATTTAATCCTAAGCTATAAAAATAATGTACTAATCTTAAAATTTATAATTTAAACCTATTTTATCAAAAAGTGAATAAAAGTATACATTAAGCTAATTTTTGAATAATTTCTTAGAGAATGTAGTATAAATATAGCATCATAGACCACCAAAATTGCAACCAAAATCACCAAACCACCAACCAAGCCCATGGTTTGGGCTTGGCCGGCCAAACAACCTCTCCCCCCACTTGGAAGCCTTAACACACTCGCTAGTGTTTTGTCAAGTCATAAAGCGAAGCATTGGCTTGGAGCCATGACTCCATGATCACACCCATGCCATTTTTGTCTTCAAAAACACCCCACTCCCAACCCCTTAGCCGTACAACCGCCCCGTTGGTCCCAAATTGATAAATTAGCTAAAGTGTTGAGAGAGAAAATAAAGAAGAAAGAAAAAAGAAGGGAATGAAGAAGGGGAGGTTGGCAACAAGGCAAAATTTTTAACCAACCAATCTTCAAGAATCAAAATTATGGTAAGAATCCTCTCTAAACCCTTCTATTACAATCAAATTTAATCTTTCCTCATCCATTTTTGAATATTAAAAAGCAAAGAAAGAAAACTAAGTAAGTTAAGTAAGCTAGAAATTTGGTTAGAAGTGGTTTTTGTTGTTCTTGGTGCCTAAATATTGCATGCATGTAATTTATTTAATCTTTTGCATTCTTGGTGATTTTGATATTCCGAAATTTATATATTTTAATATAAATATGTTTCATGGAAAGAAAATAAAACTTCTATGCCATGCATGAAGTTAGAACATGTTAGGGTTGCTTAGATTTAATTTCTTACTTTTTATTGTTTTCTGGATCTTGTTTTGAAAAATCATATTTAATTCTAAAAAAAATTTCTAAGGCCAAATTTTATGTATAGAGTTAAATTTTTGTGTTAGTAATCATACAAAATTAGTTTGAACTCGTTTGCTTGCATTTAACTCAAGATATGATGCTTTTATCAAATTGTGTCAAGTCTGGACTAGCAACCATTATAGAGCTAAAATTCCTACTTTCAGGGCCTCAAATCAAAATGGTTTGTACATGAAAGTTGTAGATAACATTATTTTCTATCTAACCACCACAAATTAGGTCATTTGAACACTCTTTGATGCCTCAAACCTATTTTTAAAGTGGGTGGACAAAATCTGTCCCTCAAAGTTATTTCTGTCCAATCTTTTTATATGAACCAAAACCTGTATGTTCGTAGCCCAAATCGAATAGTTTTATGCATATGAAATGTAGTAGACATTAAAAACTAGTTATTTTCCAAAAATCCCTTAAAAAGAAGTTGATTTGAGCCTCCAATAATATTTTATAATCTCTGTTGTTACAGCAGAGTTTAGGATTTGTCATCTATTCTGTCACATTTTTTTGGGGAGCTCAAAACTCAAACATTTTTCAAAGAAGTGAGTTCTGTGTTCTACATAGAACCTTTAGACGACATCCAGATGTATAACATATCAAAGAATGGCTTTGGAAAGAGTTCGATTGATGCCTCAAAAATATTTTACAAAATGCAGCAATTCTCAGGATATTCTAAGTGTAGCAGAAAATTAGTTTTAAGTTAGGTACTTGGTGAATTTAAACCACTTAAAATCCTTAGAAATTTTAAAAAGTGTTCTACATTAGGATGTTAGATAAAATACTAATGTACCATATATATATTAAAAAAATTAGCCCGAGAGAAATTAAATTTGTTTTCCTAAAAATATTTTATATAATATGTCCAAATGAACTTTATTCTAGTTTAAGTGTCAACGTGGCCTTTTAATCCTCTATTTTTCTTGTTGCATACTAAGTGTTTTTTTTTTGTTGGCCTAAAATACCTTAAGTATTTTTAATTAACATGTGCTACTCCCTAAAATGATTATATGGCCTAGTTTACAAGAAAATCTTGTGTTTGTATATTGAATTATTCATATTAATTTTTTTAATGTGACTTGGCATAATTCTCGCACCACGTGCATTAGTATATTCATGCTTAGAATGGGACATGCATTCATTACCCATGAGTTGAGATATGCGGGAATCACTTAAATTATAACGGTGAATGAAATGAACCCTAGGGTGGTTTTGTTCCGAACAGTGTCTCATGATTTTGTTAATAAAAGATTTTGGAGAGTTATCCCGGCTTGTATGCCACGATATAAAATTTTGAGGTGGTACCTCGTGGTGGAGGTGGTTCAGGTGACGAAATAATTTATGATAGAATATGCGTTGATCCCACATTAGATCTTGACCTAAGATTCGAGTGCTTGACAGTGATGATTTTTCACACCTTGTAATTAGGATGACTCTGTTGAACATCTAGTTCGGCTATGTAGTCATCTCTCGGTTGAAGGAACGCCTAAAATCGATCGGTAGACTTGGATTGTGGTGATTCGATCGGGTTTAGGATGGTTTGCTCAGGTTGGGTTAACCTAGAATGACTTAAGGTTTTAAGTAAATTCTAGTAATTAATCGGGAAGCATTATTGCACCTGTTCATTTATTAATTTACTATTATCTGTTGCGTGATACATGTTAAATAATTTCATTGTGGAGTTGGATCATATTTGAATTGTACTGTTAGGTTTTCTAGAGTTTTCTTGCTGGTTTTGGCTCATGGCATTTTATGCTAGGTTTTGAGGAACCAGATGTTTAGCTCGACGATCAAGCTCTGGGAGAGGAAGAGCTGTGGCTCTCGTAAGCCGAGGACTCACAATTACCAGTTCTTGCAACCTTTTTTCTTTGTCTTTTGAGACCTGAGTACCAAGCAGTTGTATGTATTTTGTTATCTATTTTTGTATAGGTCTGTAATATTTGTAATACATTACTTTATTTTGTTTGGATGGGTATGAATCGTATGTTTATTTTACCGTATTTTATTAGTGTCACTCTTAGATGTTTTCGAAAATTCAGGGCGTCACATATTTAGACTCGTAAATTTTTTGACTGTACCTATTGAAGGTTGCCTTTGTAATCAGATCGGTCACATGTCCGAATTGAAATCAAGCCAACTATAGTTCAAATTTAAGAATTTATATATATTTTATTTTGATGAGCCTTGGAGATCCATTTAATAATTTACGAATTTCGAAATCATGAAATCACTATAAGAGGAGTTCATCCCAACTACGTTGGCACTTACTCCCTTAGCAATTATTTGTCAATTCTAAATTCTATTTTTGATTTTGGTGTTTGATGAGTATAAAACTCATTTGTTTTAGGATTTGATTTATTTAAAAATTTTATTTTAGTAAATTTTAATTTCGTGAATATTTAAGATTTACTTAAATTGTAACTGTACCACCAAGGGTCGCTTACGTATCCAATCGAGTGTGGGACCACCTTGAAATCAAGTCAAACGTAATTCGATATTTTATTTTGGATTGAATTTTATTTTATGAATTTTGATTTAAGTGAAAATTTAAGATTCACTTGGATTGTGACTATATCCCTGAGAGTTGTCTACGCATTCAATTTGGCACAAGACCGCATTGAAATCAAGTCAAGTATATATATAATTCAATATTTTTTTAAAATTTTATTTTAATTAATTTAATTAAGTAAAAATTTGAGATTCACTTAAATTATAACAGTACTTCTGAGGGTTACCTACGTATCTAATTGGGATCGGGCTACCTTGGAATCAAGTCAAATGTAGTTCTATATTTTATTTTAATTTTATTTTATGAATTTTGATTATTAAGTGAAAAGTTAAGATTCGCTTGAATTGTGACCGTACTCTTGAGGGCCATCTACGTATCCAATTGGGCACAAGACTGCATTAGAATGAAGTCAAATGTAGTTTGATTATTTTATGAAATTTAATTTGTACTTAGAAAATTATGGACATAATATTTTTATTTATAACTTTGAAAGAGTAGTCACTAGACTTTAATAGATTTAGAGTTAAAAAAACTCAAAGTTGCATTTTCATGTATTGGGCTAAATTTAATGCCGACATCAGCCACACAAATTTTAAAGCCGACAACGACTTGATTAAATTTGAAACTAGTAGTGATAACATAAAATTTAAAGCCTAACAACGGCAAGATTTAATTTAAAATTGACAGTGACTAAATTATATTTAAAACTGACAACGATTAGATTTAATTTGAAACCAACAATAGCTGAATTTAATTTTAAACCCAACAGCGACTAGATTTGTATTTAAACCAATCGAGATTAATATATATTTTTAGTCAACGGTGGCTAAGTGTTTATCTTTAGCTATTAGGGTCTAAGTTTAGTACCCAGAGCGGCTTGGCTAAATTTAAAGCCAATAGCAACAAAATTTAATTTAAAATCGACAGCGACAAGATTTAATTTTAAGCAAACGGTGGCAGATTTTAATTTGAAGCTGACAGTGACTAAATTTAATTTGAAGTCAACAGTGATTAGATTTAATTTGAAGCCGACAGCGACTAAATTAAATTTAAAACTGAAAACAATTAGATTAAATTTAAATCCGACAGCGGCTAGTTAAATTCAAAGCCGGCATTGGTTAGATTTAATTTAAAGTCGATAACGACTATATAAAAGTATTTTTTAATGGACCATTTAACGGTTTTTGTCGTGGTTAAATCAAGTTTTTTAAAAAAAATTAGCAAATTTAATAATGTCTAGAAACCAACAGTTTTTGTAATGGTTGAAACTAGTTCTAAAAAGCCACTTTTGACAATCTTAATAATATTTAAAACACTGTTAACCAATTTTTGTGACAATTTAAACGAGTTCTATATAATTTTTTTTTTAATTCCCAAACATGATTTAAGAAAAATAGAGAGAGAGAGAGAGAGAAAGAGAGAAAGAGGAGAATCCTTTTTTTTAACTTGCACAAAACTACATTTTTTTTTTGTTTGAATGGCCCTCAAATGATCTCTGCTGCAACAAATCTCACACTACTAGAAAAAGGACTTTTTGTCTTGAGATTTTTTGCGTCGGTTAGTTTATCGACGCAAAAAATATCTTTTGCCTCAAACTTTTTTGCGTCGGATAATTTTCCGATGCAAAAAGTATTTTTTTGAGACGGCAATTGTAGCCGAAGCAAATAACTAAATAGCCGACACAAAAAGTTTATTTTTTTTTGAGATGGCAAACATAGCCGACGCAAAAAAGAAAAACTGATTATTTACGACGGCAAATTGGTAGTCCCAAGAACTTTGGTCGCAAAAAATCCTTTTTTTGCGTCGGCATGTCCCTAGTCGCAAAAACTCATAAACCAAACTAAAACTATGTAATTTTACTTAGAGGTGGGAACGGAACAAACGCTAGGCTCTCAAAACTCACTCTCTCTCCCTTTAC
>JAULJZ010062297.1:0-13470 GCA_032270985.1 Heliamphora pulchella
AGATTGATTTTATTCTGATTTGATTTTATTCTCTATATTTATTGTATTTCTTTCTTGTTTATCCTTATTTGCCTATAAATAGGTCATATATTGTACAGTTTCAATATAAAAAAAATATACAATCTTCTCAATTTCTTCAGGGTCTATTTTAGCTTGTTTAATAATGATTCTCTACATGAAGACTTACGATCCATCCTGTGTGGAGGCCTGGTTTTTTTTCTTGTGTGGGATTTTTTTTCTCCATGCTTGAAAGTTTTTTTTTTCTCTTCCATTGAAGAGGTGTCTTACATATGATTTGCCATCTTATTCGACTTTGTTAGGTACATAATGAACGATGTTCATTGAAATCATATTAATGGTCTACACTGAAAGACTGAGATTATCAAATGATGAGAAAATAATTGACTCCAAATCCCTCATTTAATGTGTGGTCATGTTGACAGATCCTTATTACTTGTATTTTTTGGGTCTATTTTAGTTTGTTTAATAATGATTCTCTACATGAAGACTTATGTTCCATCATGTGTGGAGGCTTGGTTTTTTTTCTTGTGTGGGTTTTTTTTTCTCCCTGCATGAAAGTTTTTTTTTCTCTTCCATTGAAGAGGTGTCTTACATATGATTTGTCGTCTTGTTTGACTTTGTTAGGCACATAATGAACGTTGTTCATTGAAATTATATTAATGGTCTACATTGAAAGACTGAGACTATCAAATGGTGAGAAAATAATTAACTCCAAATCCCTCATTCAATGTGCGGTCATGCTGACAGATCCTTATTCTTTGTATTTTTTGGGTCTATTTTAGCTTGTTTAATAATGATTCTTTACATGAAGATTTATGATCCATCTTGTGTGGAGGCTTGGTTTTTTTCTTATGTGGGGTTTTTTTTTCTCCATGCATGAAAGTTTTTTTTCTCTTCAATTGAAGAGATGTCTTACATATGATTTGTCGTCTTGTTTGACTTTGTTAGGTATATAATGAACGTTGTTCATTGAAATCATATTAATGGTTTACATTGAAAGACTGAAACTATCAAATTGTGAGAAAATAATTTAGTCCAAATCCCTCATTTAATGCCTCAGAGTTAATGAGCACTTATCTTGTAAAGTTTGCATCCTCCATTACTATTTAATGAAAGGTCGAGCGCGTAAAAGGTATGCAACAAGTAACTTATGACCTTTTGAATAAGTTTTTCTAATTCTTTTCTAATTTAAGTATCGGAGGGTCTTTGATCGACACCTTATCATTGTCCAGGTTTTTTTTTGTGGTATTTGAGGCCACTTTGAAGTTCTCAAAGACAGTTCTGTTATCGACATCAACAATTTTTGCATCGTTTGTGTAAAAACATATGTGTCGATAGCTGAATGGTTGAAATGATATCCATGGGCTTTGAGAATAACTACTAGCGAAACCAAGCTGGAGAAGATCGGTGGCATCCCAAAATGGGACAACAATTACCAGATCTCAATCACATGGTCTAAGGATTGATCTAGCAAAATGAAAATATCAATAAAAGGCTGGATGAACAGTCCAGATTGATACCATTACTGGCACCCACAACATCTATGGAGAATCCAAACGGTAGAGAGGAGTACACTGGGGATAGAGGGAAAGCCTAAGATTGAGCACCCAATGTCAAGCCAAACACGCGGCATATGGATGATTGATCCCAACACCGAGAGAACATAGCTTAATAAAGGCGATAAAATCAATGAAAGAGAAGAGATCGCTGAGAGCTAAGCGGCTAGCTGCAAACAAAATGCGCCACGAAGAAATAATGACATCGTCCAAAAAGAGAAGACCAATCGAGATATTAATATCCTTGGAAGTTGATATGAAGGATTATAGCTAAAAAGAAGCTCCAAAACATGATGAAGGCTATAGATGGTTGGAATAATAATAATAAGATAAGAATATAATAATGTTTATAAAGAGGTCTTTAGACCAGTCAAGTAGAACTCGAATCACTCGAGAAGACAGTTCGACCTCATGACTCGATCAGGAAATCTTCACACAGGTTCAAACTATTAAGGGGCTCTTAAGTGGTTTGTGTAACAAAAATCTACTATAAGTTGCAACTCAAGTGAGCTTGTCCCCAGACTCGAGCTACTCAGTTTCCTTGTTTGAAGACTAAAAGTCATTCGGAAGATGTAAAATAATCCAAAAAAAAGTATAAGTCTTGGGTTATTCAGACCATGGAGAATTCGAGCTACTTCAACCGATCTACTTAGACTATGAATAGCTGGACTATCACAAAAAGGGTCTAAAATGGCAATCATTGTTTCATAAAGTGCACCAAGGCAGCAACGAGGTGTTTTCCATTTAAGTGATTCGAGTCACAGACAAACCGAACTGTTGGGACCCCCAGTAGGTCGATCAAGTTAATATTATTATTTAACGCCCTGAGATGTATATTGTCCCATAGCACCGACTATGAAGCATAGCCCTGACTACGGATAAAGACATTCTACAGCACAAACTGTAAAGCATAGCACAGATTATGGCAGTAGTCTTGACTACTTGATTATATTGCCATGGCACAGACCATGAAGACATCACGGACTGTATTATTACCACGACACAGGTCGTGAAGATAGCATTGGCTGTGTAGCTCTGACTACCAAATTACCATAACATAGCACATACTATGTGGCTCAGTATAGACTGAACAAAGCCGAACATATATAACACAGACTATTTCAACATGAATTTTTCTGAGAATCGAAAAATTATCCCAGAGACAATCAAAGACAATGGCAGTACAATCCTGCACGGGATGTTGGGAGACATGTGGCTTAGTGGTTAAGGAAATGATTTGTCATGCCATCAGACCCACCCACTCGAGTCACTCAAGCAACCTCTAAGTCACTCGACCCTAATGGGTCGAGATACTTGACCCGAATGGGTTGGGTACCCGAGGGGGATCCGTCGATCGACCTAGTTGAGTTGGAGTAGAATATTGATTCTTCAAAAAAACGGTTAATCTGCGGATCTTATCGCTTGATCTCAAATATTACCTCTCCTGATACAAATATATCTCTTAAAGTCTTATCTCAACTCTAATAGCTCTGTTGGAGGGTTATAAATAGAAGGGATAGTTGAGCACTTTAGAGACAATTTTTTAGATGATAGCATCTGATACGTGTTTATACTACCGGTACTCCAAACTCAATTAGCTTTCTTCTTCATCCAATCATCTCTTTTCGTTCTGTATTTCTGACTACTTTACATATTTCGCATTTCTATTATTATTAATTATTTATTTATTTCGAAAGAACCCTACAAAGGCTATGAAAGGTAAAGCAGTAATGAATGTGGATGAGCTCATTTAGATGACTGATCTTCCATTCGCAACGGAAATTATTGCAAAGCCGTTACCTCCTAAATTCAAGATACGCATTTGATGAAACCAAAGATCCCTGGGATCACTTGAAAACATACAAAGCTTATATACATTTGCACGATACGATAGAAGAGATCACGTGTTGGGCATTTTCGACCATTCTTAAGGGATTGGCACGTGTTTGGTTCAATTGACTGAAGGTAGGCTCCATCACAACCTTCTCCCAGTTCAGCAAGCTCGTTGTTGGGCCTTTTATAGGTAGACAACGACAATGTCGATCGGCTACATATCTTTTCAACATTAAACAAGGAAGAGACAAAACCTTGAGAGATTATGTGGCGTAATTTAACGTAAAAATACTCTATAAGTGGATGACACAGATGACAAGCCCAAGGTGGTTGTAATGACATTCATCGGGAGTTTACAACCCACCAAGTGAATAATCGAATTCTAGGACGATTTGATTGGCCACATGATGGTCGAATTGCCCGACGATTTGATTGAGGCCCCCCCGATACTTGCAAAGATTGACTAGATTGTAAGATGATTTGGTTGGCCACAAGACGGCCGGATTTCTTAACGGCCCGATTGAGGGCTTTTGTAGGATAAATCGAATTACAAGACGATCCGAACGACCATAAGATTAGATAGCCTGGCGATCTTACCAAGGTCTCCAATAGGTTAATGGAAAAAAAAAGGCTTACATAGTAATAATAATGCAATGCTTTCTAAAATGTATAACTGTCATTTTCAATGATGTTGGTCAATATTTCATTCATTCTATTGAAACCCAATTCGACTCGAGAATAGGAGATGTTTGATAAGTATGTTTTAAACGTTCTTAATTAAAAGTAAAGCATATTAAATGGTCTGTATTGAAAGAGCATGACGATCAATTGGCGTGAAAGTAATTAACTTCGACTCTCTCATTGTCCTCTCATTCAGTGCCCCAAAGTAAATGTACTTCTACCTTACAAAAGAAGGCCAAGTGCATAAAAAGTATGCAACGGGCAATTTTATGACCTTCTGAATGAGTTTTTTAGAGTCTTTTATAACTTTAGTATCGAAAGATCTTTGATCAGCAGCCTACATGTGTCAAGAATTTTCTTTTTGATATTTTAGGCCACTTTGAAGTTTAAAGGACATCATTTTTCTGCATCAACAAATTTTATTTTAGATTTGCCATGGGTTTAGGCTTTATGACCATTTATGATAATTAAAAAAAATGCTTAGAAAAAGACTTGATGGAAGAAATTATTCTCTCTATTCTTTCTTTGTTTTATCTTCTATTTGTATTAACAATGAACCCGTACTATGCACAAAAATAAATAATACATATTACAAATTCTAAAAAATAAATATTTAATTATTAACAGTTGAGTATAATAATAATAAATATAACACTTAATAGATTTGAAATATTTTCTAAGATAAATATTTCAAAGTAGTGATATGATACTTAGAATTTTGCCAAGTGGCTATTTTAACTCATAACCCCCAATTAGTTGAAGATTTCACTTATTTAGATAAATTATTTATTAAATGCATTTAACAATGCACAAATAGTTAGCAATAGAAACTTAGAATACTAAAAAATAGAAAATTAACATATAGAGCTTAATCTTAATGAAAAATTTATTTTTTTGAAAATTTTATTTTTTTGAAAAATTATAATTTTTTTTATATAAAAAAGTTAACAATTACAACACTTGAATTCTTATTTTGAATTAAAATATTTTTGTATGATATGCTATAACCTGTCACGTCAAGATTAAATACGGAGTATATCTTTTATTTTATGCCTATTTTATTAAAAGGTTTGGAATATTAAAAAAATGAGGACAATTTTAAATTTTATTTTTTATAAAATTTTCTATTATCTCATTAAGCGCAAAATCCGTAAAATGAGGTTTTATAAAAAAAATATTCTAAAAAGTATATTATTTTTGCTCAATAAATTTAGGCATCACGTGAGAAGAAAACCAAATATAAAATTAAGATATCATTAAATTTTACGTACTTGGTATTTTAAATGCATTTAAATTATGGTATTTTTATAAATTTTAATTAAAAATATAATTAATTTCTAGACTTAGAAGTATTTTAAACATAATATATACGGAAAATTGGTGGACATTCTAATTTATTAGCCGTTCATTGTTTTTCATTAAGCATAAGATTTTTGAACGAGAAATGTCTATTCACATAAAAATTTTAACTAGTAAGGTCTTTTTAGAATGAAAATACCTTAAAACAGATAAATTTATCTGTGATTTTTCAAAACATGTATGAAGAATACAGATAAATTTATTTATTTTTTTATTGAAAGCACGTGTAAATAATACATATAATTTTATCTGTTTTATTGAAAGTACGTATAAAGAATACAGATAAATTTATCTGTACCTTTTCAAACATGAATAAAAAATACAGATAAATTTATCTGTTTTTTATTGAAAGCACGTGTAAATAACACAGATAAATTTATCTGTCTTATTGAAAGTACGTATTAAGAATACAGATAAATTTATTTGTTTGTATTAACTGTGTTGATATGCAAATAGATAAATTTATCTGTTATGCATAAATATGCGAACATATAAATTTATCTGATTTCATATTAAACAAATGAATATCAAATAGATAAATTTATCTGTTTTTTATGTAAAATAGATAAATTTATCTATTTACAGGATATTTTTGGGAGAAATCACGCAATTGAACCTTGCTCGTTAAAATTTTTATTGATGGATCTTGCGCGTTAAAACTTATTTTTTTAGACTTTTAACTGAAAGCCTCTAATATTTCTCAAAAAAAATTATGACAAACTTTCTTATTTAGAATTCAATTTATTAATTAATTCAACCAATTAATTCTAAGAAATCAAAAAGAAAATATCTAACAAACTATTTATTTTTAGGATGCATTATTCTTTCTGTAAAATTATGCGTAAACTACTTTACTTAATTTTTTTAAAAAATTATTCAAAAAAGTGTATTATTCTTAGACATTAAAATTAGGTATCACATGTAAAGAAAATTGAATATAAACTTACAGTAAACATAAATATTAGCACAAGTGACAATTCTTTAGTATTATTCTGAAATATGATTGTTACAATTAAGTATGATTTTTAGGAAATATGATTGTTACAATTAAGTATGATTTTTAGGCTAATATATTTTTATTTTTTTTAATAATCTTATTTTTTAAAATAAATTAAAGAGTAAGAGATGTTTATCCTTTTAATTATTTATAAAAATAAAAATAAATTTACTTTAAATTATAAATTACGTTGTTTACTTTAAAAAAAATTTCCATGGGTAACTGCTAGTAATAATTTGAGTCAGATTAAGTATAATAATTTTTCCTGACCTCACATCTCTTTATGTCCAGCACGATAGAGATAGGATTTATGCTCTTGCCCTTTCCTAATTATATAATTACATAGATGTTCATTTGCCTTTGCTAAAAATTATGATTTTTTGAAAAATTAGGGATTCTTTGAAATTTAGGGCTTTAAAAAATTTATTAATGTTAATAATGGAGGATATTCATTGGGTCCATACAATGAAAAGGTGTATACGATCGGTAAAATGTCGATCTTGATTACTAGAGCTAGATTGAAGTATTGGTTGATATTTTAGAACTTGCATTGGGTACCTTCCTATTTCATTGGAATTGGTTGTAAAGGTATTTTCACACTCCATTTGGGTAACGAATTGAGCGAAAATTAGAGATGACAATTTCTCCCGTCCTGTCCTGTTTTGTACGGGTTTTTTTCTACTCCTAATAATAAATTGAGTGAAAATGATATTTACTTTGTCCATCCCATTTTTTGCTCCCCATGATTGTATGGAATAAATATATTTTTAAATATGAATATATGTATCAAATATATATTTTATAAATATAATAAATCTAAAATATTAAAATATTAAAATATTATATTTATCTCTATTTTTTATATATATTTTATATTTGTAGTTCTATTGATTCATCAATTATTATTATTTATTTATTATATTAACTATTGCTCTTATTAATACTTACTCTTTTAAATCTTAAAAACTATCTCCAAATATTCTTGCTCCTGCTTTGTTTTTCGATATTTTCTTTTGATCTCGCCCCGATCAAATAAGGGGCAGAAATGGGAGAGCTCATTCCCATTCCTATTCCGCCTTGTTGCCATCTCTTATGAAAATTGAAAGTGGTTAGGATGTCTTAACATGTTTAAGTATTATTCAATAAGCAAATATAAGATGCTATGATATGTAGATCTTTATCAATGCATTGGTTTGATAGTCAATTTGATGGGTGAACTAGTGGGGTACCAACGTGGAATGGTGATGGTAGAAGGAAAAGTGATGTTGATGGAATAGGTGCATATGATAGTTTTGAAAGTGATGATAAAATGGTGTTTTGCAATGATGACAAAGACTAAAAATTTAATAATGACAGTAAAGATAGTATAAGACTCACAATAGTATTGGTTTTGTGTATGATGCTTCAAAGTGTGAGAATGATGATATCTTATCGGATTTTCAATCTAACGTAGTGTAAGATCTCACACAATGGAGAAGTAAGATAAACATTTAAAAATTATTAATCGGCTAATGAAATGTAAATTACTTGAAATGAAGGGTAATAAAATTGATTTTTCAAGCAATCTTACTATCATAAACTGCGCAAACAAATGAATAGATCCTTACTTCTGCAAAGTCGGACAAATTCCGACTTTAGCAAGGTAGGCTAAAGTGTGTAAAGAATGGATATGACTTTATGGTAGGTTCGGTAAGAGCATAGGATATCGTATACAAGGACTAGAGAGAGAGAGAGATAGAGAGAGAGAGAGAGTTTCTAATCCAAGAGCGAACAAAACTGCCAACCCTGAAAAAAACGTTAGAGCTCAAGGAACCGACTTGAATCGGGAAGAAAGCGTACAAACAAAATAAAAATCGTTAGTGAGAAGGTAGTTCCATCTTTCTTCACTCACTTTATGTTGGTCTGTCCTGAGCAGAGCTGAAGCTTACTGACACTATTTGGGCTTCAAAAAAAGCAATCCCTTCGCTACTTCGAAAAAGCCGATAAAGAGGTTCTTCCTTCTATGAGTGTCGACAAGAGCTATACTTAGCAAAAAAGTGTATAATTTGATAAGCACACAGAGATTTGTTTATAGAGGTGGGTATACTTTTTCCAGATGTTAAGCCATTTAGCAAAATTCTAAGAGATCATGTGATTCAAGAATGCTTTCAAATTGTGAGGCTCAAGAATGAAAATAAGACAGTAGCCCATTGTGGTAGAGACGTATGCAAGTAGAGGATCCATACTTCTCATTCACTAGGTGGCCGGATAAATTATAAAATTACGATATATGAATATCACCACACTTGGATTAAGACTAGAAAGAATTTTGAGCCAAATTCTATATGGATTGCTAAGAAGCTAGAAAAGTGACTGAGGAAAAATCTTGGGATGAGTCTTATTGGGATGAGAGTACTGTTGAAGGAGAAATACATGATTGAGGAAGGCAAAATGCAGTTAGATAAGGCAATGATTAAAGCTATTGAGTTTTTGGAGGAAAATCATGCGGGTCCGGCCCAGAAGGATTTATGGCCCAAAGCGAACAATAAAAAAGAGGTCCTATAATTTTTTATACATATAGTAATTTCATGAAAAATCATTACAAACATACTAATGAATTAAATTTTATATTGTTGTTTCACAATTTAACAATATTCAATTTACATAAGCTATATCTTTTTTTTGTACAAACCTTTTAAAAAAATAGAAAAAAAAATTTTAAAAATATTATCTAGCAAAGGCTTTATATATACAATAAACAACTATAATAAAATACAAATCATGGCATTTAATTATTCGGTCATTTAAAAATAATCACAAATTAAAATAATAATACAAACAATAAAATGTATGATAAAATTGGGATGCTAACTTTTGCTAAAAATTGGGGGGCTAAAGTCATTGCCATGGTGGCTTTGCCCCAAGGCCGGTTGTGAAATCATGATACTTCTTATTTTAAGCTTTTAGGTATGCTATAGAACTTAGGAGGAGTAATCAAGAAACTTTGATAAAAATCCAATTGCATAGGGAGGCACCTCAAATGAACTCTGGTTTCAAAAAGATGTTTGTTTTCCATCAAGCCATGAAGATTGGGTTTCTTAATGGATGCATATCCTTTATTGAACTTGATAGCTGCCATTTAAAAGTGGCCATTTTGGGGAGTGCTCTTATGTGTTGTGAGTTTGGATGGTAATATGTCATAATTTCACTTGCATTTGGTATTGTAGAAAATGAGACCAGATGGTCATTTTTTCTTAGCTACCTCCATGATTGCATTAAGAGTTATGGTAGTTACAACAAGAAGTGGACTTCAATGTTTGATGGACAAAATGCAAGATTATGTAGCTTCTTTTTATTACAAATTTATTTGTTATGTTTCATTTTCTTTCATTTGTTCACATTTGTTCTATTTTGTATTTGTTTTAGGGTATTCCTTTGGCACTTTTTGAGTTTTTTCCAACTTCTCAATACCGTCGTTGTTGTATATATCATTACAACAACTTTAAATCGATGCATCCGGTGTCTAACTAAGGAATTATTTTTAAGGGGGTGTTTGAGTAACAAATAAAACAATTTTTAAGAACTTTATGGATGACATTAAGAGTCTTTCAACAAGTGCATACACTTGGTTAATGAAGATTTCAATTGAGACTTGGGCGATGTATACTTTTGATCATAGAGTAAAAAGTGACCATGTAATTAACAATACAACAGAATCTTTTAACAATTGGGTGGGCTGATTTAAGAAACAAACCAATTTTAACCTTTGTAGATCGAAATGGCAATGAAGCAGGGCGGGGCCGGGGATGAGCTCCCCCATCCCTAGCCCCTATTTGATCACGGCGGTGACGAAAAAAAATATCAAGAAGAAAGCGGAGAACAGGGTGGGAGCAAGAATATTTCGGGGATAGTCTCTAATATTTAAGAAAGTGATATTAACAAAAGTTATAAATAATATAGTAAATAAAAAATAATAGTTGATGAATCAATAGAACTACATATATATATATAATGTAAGACTACAGAAGAAAAACTAAAGATAAATATTATACTTTAAAGTTTTAGACTTTTTATATTTTAAAAATATATATTTTCTATATGTATTCATATTTAAAAAATATTTATTTTATGTAATCGTGGGCGGGACAAGGGAAAACGGGGCGGGGGAAGCAAATATCGTCCCCACCCCATTTGTTATCAAGGGCGAGAAAGATCCGTACATAGCGGGGCGGGGCGGGGACGAGGCAGGACGGAGAAAATTATCATCCCTGTTTGTAGACTCTATAAGGAGGAACATCATGAAATAAGATTCAAAAGAGATTTAAGAAGGGATGCACACCGAATTCCCTTGTCACACAAATTACAAAATAAAACTAGAAAGGCGGCATAAAGAATCAAGGCATAGTGACTTTATTTTTGTTGGTGTGATGTTTGAGGTGAATAAGGGAACTACTAGGCATGTGGTACTTGTCGTTAGACAAAAATGTTCACGTGCATTGTGAGAATTTGTAGCATTCCTTGTAAATATGCAGTGCTTGCAGTTAATTACAGAAGAATGATAATTGAGAATATTAGAAATGAGTATTTTTTCAGAATAAATTTTTACTTGCATATGATAGGATTGTCCATCCCATTCTTGATGAGTTTATGTGCCCACAAACTATGAGTAATCCCATAGGCTCTCTAAAGCTTCGATGATTACCTGGACAACATAAGAAAAATAAAAAGAGAGAACAAATAAAGGAGAAACAGGGACTAGTACTCAAAGGAAATTGCATACAATATCATGCTTTATTTGCAAGCAATGTGGTCATAATAAAAGACCTATCAAAGAGCTCCAGTGGTAGGGCTACGCCTCAAATCTTTCAATTTTCTTATTTTTATGTTTTATTCTTAATGAATTTTTCATTTCTTTTCATAAGGCAACATCTCCAATTGGAAGAGGGAGACCTACACCTCCAATTAGGAGTGTATGAGGGAAAGGGTGAGAGGGCTGCACCTACTGCAAGTGGAACGGGGAGAGTTAGAAGAACTAGTGTTGAGATGGCTGCACCAAATGCAAGTGGAAGAAGAAGAGCTGGGAAAGTTGTACATCCTACAAGGGAAATCTAAAAGAATTGATGATGAGATGGCTGCACTTAATGCAAGGGCAACAAAGAGAGCCAAAAGAGTGGGAGTTGATGCTGTAGTTGGTGGATATGAAAGAGGGAGAGCTGATGTTACAGTTGGTGGAAGTATAAAAGGGAGAGCTACAACAGTTGATGATATTCCAACTCAATCTAGTGGAGTTAGAGGGTTAGCATGGTCACTATTTTGAGCTGTTTTTTAACAACTTTTTATAATGATGTAAACAACATTTTGTGGTTTGTATATGGCTGTATAAAAATGTTGGGTGTATGTCTTATATTTTGCGGACCCGTATAATTATGGTTTTATTTACATGCATTTGGGCTGGACTGGAATCATGAATTCATAAGTAGTCTAAAATGTGTAGGACTTTATAATTATATGGGGTTAGGATTTTAGCGTTTTCCTATAAATAGAACTTTATAATTCTAATTATTTGTGTGGAGAATAAATTAAGGGGTAGAGATGTAGGGAGAGATAAACAAATATCGGGGGCACAGGATGAACCTTTAAGCGGGGAAACGGGGTTCGTTTCAGGCCTAAGGTTGCGGGTGTCGGGTTTTGAAAAATTTTTGATCTCAGAATTGTACACTCTATAGTTATAGTTGATTATTTCTCTCGCCCGTGGACATATGTAGTTTGTGTCGAACCACGTAAATGTTTGTGTGATTTTTCTTTGGTGTGTCCAATGATTTTTACTTTCGTCCGTGTTCGATGATTGGTGTTTAAATCCTAACAAGTGGTATCAGAGCCGACGGTTGACGATTCAAAACCGTGATCGGTGATCAGAGTAAAGTATTTTTTTTTTGATTTCGTACCGTATAAATTAGAAAAAAAAAATTATTGCACAAATAAAGGATATTCGATACTTGGTTCGGCGTCGAGAAGAACCGATGCGAAAGTAATGTTGTGTGGCGCTGGTTGTGCGCTGTGCAAAGCTTGATTGTTACCAGGCTACCAGCGGTATTGATCCAGGGAAGATTGAAAAGTGAAGGCAGCGACTTTGTTTGTTTGGTAAAGCAATGAGTTTTTTAAAATGGCGGTACATCAATCTTCAATTATCAAGATTAGGTTAGGATTTGCTACTGCATTAAAATTAAGAAAATTTGATATTACACGATGGTATTTGATGATTGGGTTTAGAACCAATTGATCAAGGAATTGATTTGGGGGTTTTTATTCGGTGTGTGCATTAAAGTTTTTAAAATCAACGGCTGGAAATTATTTTGTTATGCCGGCTCTATATATAACAAAATAATTTAAGGAAAATGTGTTTCATAAGGTTTTTTAGCGTTGTGGATTCATTAGTATGGTTAAATTTTTTTGATTTCTGCACTGTTTAATTGAATTGGACAGATTGGTATAGATTGAGATTAATCCAGTGTGATCGGGTACAATTATGAGTGATCGGATGTAATCATAGTTGATTTGGGCTGTGCGAGATAAGGATTACACATATCTGGTATTGCGACGTGTTCAGATTGTGGGAGATTGTCATACACAAATCTAATGGCGTTGAAGAGTTCGAGTTTCGTGATTGAACATTTTAACGGCAACAACGACTTCACCTTATGGCAGTAAAGGGTGAAGAACATTTTGACATGAGAAGAACTTATCAATGCTCTCAGGAAGAAGCCAAAAAAATCAGAAATGATGAGAGATATAGAGTGTGGGGAGATGCAGGACTTAACGAACAGTATGATTCAGTTGTATCTCGATAATTGCACCTTTCGAGAAGTCATCAATGAAAGCGATTCGGCAGAACTCTGGTTAAGTTGGAGAGCATGTACAAGTCTAAGACATTGACGACTCGGTTGTCTTTAAAGAAACAATTATATGTACTTTAGATGATAGAGGAAACAAATTTTATGGAATATTTGGATGAGTTCAACAGGATACTGATAGAATTGGATTCTA
>JAULJZ010062308.1:0-13469 GCA_032270985.1 Heliamphora pulchella
ATTTCCTAGCATGTTTTGTTTATATTGCATGCTTGTCTAGTTTCTGCTGAGCTTTGGCTCACGGTGTGGGATAAAATATTTTCAGGTATCAATCACGCGTGCTAATTCGGGTTTGCTAATTGGGAGCGGAAGAGTTATAGTCTTTCTTTTGTTTCTGTCTGTCATGTATGCTTATTACATGTTTCTCGGCGTTAGAGCCTTGTAATGTATGCCGTTTGGCGTTTATATACAATGCACGTATGGTTTACTTTGAGAGTGTATTCTCGGGTTGGGTGTATGTTTGGTTGTTTCTGGGTGTTTCACGTGACCCGGAGTTTGGGGCGTGACAAGAAATACTCTGAGTTTCATCTTTTAGGGATGACAACCAAATTTTGGATTTTGATTAGAAGTGTGAAAAGTCTACTTTTGTTTTGAAAACGGGACAGGGTGTGGGTTGCATAGGTCAAATTTGAGAATTTTTTTGTGTTGCTTTGATTATCGTCAGTTCTTTGTATATTTCATCATAATTCCAGTTACCGTTCCCATTTATCATTGATTTCATTATTGGTCATGTTGTTGTATTTGTTCATCAATTTGTTTGTTTTATTATTTTGTTGTTTACTAATTTTTTTTGTTTTCATTTCAGGTGAGACTGCGCATCCAAGGATTTGGCGATTCTTCTGACATCCTTAAGTGGTACACGCCCCGGCCTCCCTATTGCCGGGAGATAGTTGATGGAGCCAGTTTTGGAGGGTTCATTTCTTGAGGGCACCAGCAATGACAGTTTCACACTCACTGCCCTGGCCGAGAGATGGTGGGACAGCACCAACACTTTTCATCTTCCCACATTCGAGGTGACTCTTACCCCACTTGATTTTGCTCTCATTACGGGGATTTGGGTAGGCAGCCACCCTATCCCTTATGATCCCAACATTTGTCGGAGCCTAGCGGCTCTTATGCACCATGTCGATCACGTGCTCCCTTCCACCGACAAGGGGATTATTTGCTACACGTGGCTGAAGAAGACATTTCACCACTTCGTCTGTACCGAGGTCCACCACTTCGAGTCGTTTGCATTCCTTCTCTACATATTCGAGATAGCCCTATTCCCAAACTTAGAGAACATGGTGCACTTGCATTATCTCACTGCGATGCTAGTAGTGAATCAGATCTGCTCTTATGACTGGGGAGGAGCTGCATTGGCCACTTTATATGGATACATGAGCATGGCCACCCGGACTAATGATCTGAGCGTGGGTGGGTACTGGCACATCTAAGAGGTACAACTACTTTCTCTGCTTCTATTTCTCTTTTTCAACTCTATATATGCATATCCGATTCAATTATACTGATGCCTTCTTGATTTTCTATAGCTTTGGGCTTATGAGTTCTTGGGCATGCACCAGCTAGTGAACTCCCATGATAATCCAATGATTATCCCTTGGGCAGCTTGATGGGCCAGGCACTATCGGGGCTCTACGCCTTGCGGGAAGGATATTGATGACAACTGCCTTTTCTTAGACACTCTCACTCCAGATCGGGTATGTCGTTTACTGCTCCTGTTCATTCCTTCTTTTAATTCCTTGTACTTACTGATTTGCTTCTTTGATCTTTAGGTCTGTTGGGACATATGGATCGGCATGGAGGAGTGAGCTAGTGCCGATTTGATGCGTAGCGACGAGATTACCCGGACTCGTGTCTCGCTTGAGGGGCCATTCTTTAGAGAGTGGTACTTGGTGAGCGCCTGGTTCGACAGTCTTTGGGGTATGATATGTTTCGTATCCCGAGGATGCCTCCCGTCGGGATGAGTCAGACTGACACCCTCCATACGGCTGAGAATACCCACGCCATGGTAACCATTGATGATGCTACGCTAATCGAGGGTGAGGATCGTGACTACACGGTCTTTGCACGAGAGAGGCTCATGCCTTCTATGGGTACCCGTGCCACCGTGTGGGGTCCTTTTCCTAATGCCCCGGGTCCCGTTCATCCCGAGCTTCCATAGATAGTAGACACATACGTGGACGGGGACCTTCATCAGATCCATATCCCCGAGCTGGCTGCCCAGGAGATACTCCTTCCTCCCGGCATGGAGCAGGCACATCTCTCTTCCCTGCTCTCCTTTCCATACTGCTCTTCGTGCATTCTTGTACTACCTTTCATTCATGACTTGTACTGATCCTCATATCTGACTGTACAGATTCTGATATCTAACTGTACTGAAATGATCTTTTTATTTGATAGATGCCTTGGGAGTGGTGTGACAAATGCCTTCGCCTTGTTTCTAGGACGAGGGTCCTGGTTCGCCGCTGGGATGCTGCTTTTCGAGCTTAGGGTACGGAGCCACCCGCTTCATGGGGTGGCCTTGCTACGGTACTCAGTCTCTCCTTGTTCACATTGACATTTTTGTATTTTTCCTTTCTTACTCATATTTATCTGCTTTAATTTATGTGGCCCTTTTCTTCTTTTAGCGTGGACGCGGAGGAGGGTCGAGGACTCCTGGCGGTCGTACGACACCTACTGCTCTAGTCGCACCACCAGTGTGGATTTCTGTTGCTACTGATTCTACTACTGCTACTTCTTCTAGAGTCGGAACTTCCAGCGCGGCATAGATTGGCACTGGCACAGAGGAAGGGACGAGGTCGTCATCTGGGGAGTCATCTCAAGATGGCTACGTGGTCTGGAGGAAGAGGAACCAGTAGGAGTGACCTTTCTGATCTACCATACTGTTGAGGATTTCATTCTTCTTCTTTTTGTTCCTAGAGGCCTATGTGCTTATTATTTCTTGGGCATGCGTGCCCATTTGATACTATCGGATACGTTGTCATGATCACGCTGACATACTACTCTGATTCACTATTTTAGTACACTGCTACTGCACGGATACACGCTGATCCACACTGATACACTTTTTTCAACACACTGCACAAATACTATGGTTGAGGCTTTTGTGCCTTTGGTTCTTCTTTTGGCCTGCGTACCACGACATACGTACATATATTTCTTTACTTATGATGGGTCGGGCCCTTGTGCCCTTTGGATTACACTTTTGATTTTCATGGATGGTTAGATTCTTTTATGTTATGAAAATTACCCTCGAATGCTTAGACTTTGATTATGCATGATGTATGGTTAATGATTTGTAATCTTGTTATGCAAACTGGTTTTCCTTGTTATGAGTTGTTTATAAGTCGTCGACGACGATTTGCATGCACTAACAAAATGGGGAAGGGCTGTCAAATTTTCTGCATAAAAAAGGTCGTACCCGTGAGTTTTGAACTCACGGCTATGGATTTTAAATATGGCGGCCTGATCTTTCATGGAGGAAAGTTTGCAGCCTGAAATTTTGAACATCACTGCCACGGATTTGAGGAGAAAACATGGTGGCCGTGAGATATGAATGTGATGGCTGTGGGAAAAAGATGGTGGCTGTGAGAAAACCTTTTGACACGAAACTTTTGAGCAGATTCTGTGATTTCCTCCCTTTCTTGTTCTATAAAAAGGTGCTACTATTCCAGAACCTACTGTTCTAGATGTCTTGCACTTTCTTTGCATTCTTCATGGTCCACTCTTACAACAACTCTCTGTTTGCTTTGATGAGCGACTTTTCTCCGGTTGAGTGCAAACATTTCCTCAACTTTAGCCTAGATGCACTATTCTCTTTGAGAACTATGAGTGTTGATTAACATCTTCTGCGAGGAACAACCCAGCTGTAGGACTTTGAGGTACATGTATTTTGTTTCGGTGTCGAGGAGTTATGTCCGACGATGGAGGACTTTTCGGCCATTCTGGAGATTTCGGGCCAAAAAGAGGTCGTAATTCCTACACCTTTCTCGAGCCCTAAGGATAGGCTGATGCTGCTTTCTGGTTATTTCAGGCATGAGGCTTCTCTCATTTTCTATGATGTGTTTCTCGATGTGGCACGGATCATAGACCGCTTCGGGCCTCGAGGATCACTTTGAGACTTCTCTTTTCAACTTCAGCGTCAGTATGCTCTTTGTATCTGTCTTTGTATCTGTCTTCTGACTAAATGTGGCTCATCAGATCTATCTCCTGTTAGTTCTTGCCAAGGCGCTTCTTAGGCTTGATCGATGTAGTCCATACTAAGGGTGGCCCTTACTTTGCCGGTAGTGCTCTCCTGCTGCAGGTATTCACTCATCTCTCCTTTTTTTGTATTTCTCACGAATTTTTTTCCACTCATCTCTCCTTTTTCTGTGTCTTTTTTTTTTCAAGGGTGTTTCCGCTCAACTCTCCTTTTCTTTATTTCTCTCAAAGTTTTTTTTTTCTGCTTAACCCTTATTTTTCTATGTTTCTCTCAGGTTTGGTTGATGGAGAAGGCGAACTTGCTAGAGATGCCCGTATTTGACAGCTACAGTGTGAGGATCCTTATCCGTCCTCAGGTTTATCACCCATGCTCCACCGAGGCTGCTTGGAAGGATTACTTGAGTTCTCTTACTGGGGAGGACATCTCCTAGCTATGCTCCTAGCTAAAGATATCTTTCATGACTGCTACCACTGCGGGTCACTCGGGGGTTCTGTTGGTCGGCTTGAAGCTGGCCACTTTCTATCATCCTTATCGCATCCTCTTTTAGTTTGGCCATACTCGGATTCGACCCAAGACTGTTGTGAGCCATCTGTATAGTTCTCCGCATCGGGCCCCCTTGTTGGGTCAGTACCAGCAGGCCTGGTCTTCTTGACTGAGGATACTGGTTGGCGGGAATTTTGACAGCGGACTTCTTGGAGATTACCGGGCTTGGCTGTTGATGGAGATAAAGCACAGGGTAGGACTTCTTGGAGATTACCGGGCTTGGCTATTGGTGGAGATAAAGCGCAGGGTAGGACTTCTTGGAGATTATCGGGAATTTTGATAGCGGACTACTTAGAGATTACCGGGCTTGGCTACTGGTGGACTTCTTGGAGATTACCTTTACTTTGCTGTATCTCAGTATTTTGCTTGTTTTCCCTTTTTAATTTCTTAGGATGAGGACATGCGAGCCTTTCTTGCTTTTGAAAACTGTATTAGTAAAACTCATTAATGAAAGTTTCTCCAACTCTGTCTTATGATGACTACTCTTTAGATTCTCGTTTTTACAATATAACCATTTTATTAGAAAAACTTAAAACAAGTTTTTACATTGATTGTACTACTTGAAACATGGTTACAAAGGGGAAACATCAAATCAAGGTTTGGGCTGAACTTCTAACAGAAGCCGCCTATTGTAGACACCCCAATTTGACCCCACCAAATCTTAGGTGAATCCGATGATGAAAATAGGTGGAACAAGTGCTTCAGTTCGATCCTCAGGAAGTGATCCAAGCTCAGTAAATAAACCCGACCATAAAAAACCATCAGAAACCTTCAAAACCAATGAAGTTGTACCAAACCATCGATAACTTGTTGCCCAAGTCATTGCCAGAAGTAGTGACCGCTATGTTCATTGTGGCGACCACCAATAGAACCTTGTGGAACCTTTTCCAGCATAGCAACCGCCAACTTCAACATGGCGACCGCCAACTCACATTGTGGCGGCCGCTAACTCCAAATGGCCTGATATGCCTCAGAACGTGGCACATATCATTGGTTGAAGAACTCTATAAATACCATACCTCTAGTACGTTTTCGAGGACAGATTTTAAGAGAGTGGTTTAGAGAGAGAAGCTCGGCCGAGTCGCCGAGCAATCCGAGCCCCGACGCCGAAACCCTGCCGAAATGCTAAAACCTGAACCTCCGACATTAAAGCCTTGCTTGGATCACCACCCGAGGATTGGACCGTTGAAGCACATTCCCAATTTGAGGATTCCCCGGCAATCCAAGTACCTCGTTTGGATCCCCGATTCTTCCAAACTCTATTTCTTCTCTTTTGGGGTGATCGGGTTAATTTTCAATTTCAATTTGTGCATTTCTTTTGTTTACATAATTAATCTCGTTTATTGTTTAAATTGCTTTATATTTTTAATTAATTGCTTATTTTACACAACCACACTAAGCATATTGTCTTTTTTTTTATTATTATTAATTCATCAAATTAGTGTTAACATGATTTAGCGATATGACTAAATAATGTCGTTATTGTTATGATATAAGTATTTACATAAAAATGGTTGTAATTGTCAATATTACACTCATTTAATTCTAGTACTTCATTTCTTCGCTTTTCTTTTCTTTTTATATTAATTTAATATTCTAGTATTTATTTTCTTTTTTCTTTTAGTTTGTCTAATTTTATTTTACTACGCACTCTATTTCATTTTCTTTTCTTTTCTAGTAATGTTAATTTAATGTCTTTTTCTTTTAGGTATTAGTTTAATATTCTTTTTTTAGCATTTAAAGTTCCTTTTCTTTTCTTGCAATACTAGCTTTAATTTTCTTTCAATGCACCATTTTCATTTTCTTTTCTTATTAAGTTTAGTATTTTTTAATAGCTTTATTTCTCTCTTCTTTTTTTTCTTTTAATAGTAGTTTAATTTTCTTTTCTAGCATTTTATTTTATTTTATTTTATTATTATTTTGTTCTCTTTGTAATGTAGTACTCTATTTTTCCTTACTATTAGTTTTAATTTTCTTGCAAAGTTCTATTTAACATTTCTTTCTTTTAAATCTTAGCATTAATTTTCCTATAAAGCTCAATTTTCTTTATTTGATTTTATTTTCTTTTAATGGTGCTTATTTTATTTTCCTTTGTTAAACCCAAAAAAATCATTAAAATCTTTAAATTTAATTTTCTCTTATTGTAGTAATTTTCTTTTCTTTTGTTTTCTTTTTCTTTTTCTTTTTCTTTTACCTTCTTTTGTCTCTTTTAAAACATAAAACGTAAATAGTTGGGTTTTCCCTTTTCAATAGTCTAATAACATTTTTTTTTCTTTCTAGCCTCATCATTTTAGCACAATTCTCTTTTACAAACTTTTTCTTCATTTTCTTTATTTCTAATCTTTAAGTTTAATTTCTTTGTTAGTAAATATTTCCTTTAATATAGGAATTTCACATGCTTTTATTTTGGTTATGCTTTTGATAGTTTAAGGATATGCATGTTAGTTTAGTGTTATGCTCAAAATAGTTTAGCTTATTTTTGTAACAAATTCATATTTAGGTAATTTTAGCAAATTTAGCATTTTATTCTTTTAACTAAATCATGTTAGTTTAGATTACTTAAACAGTATTTCATGTGGGTATATTTCATGTATCCTTTAGATAGAAATTTCATGTTATAGGATTTATGATTTTTTTTGACACTTATTTGTTTTGGAGTGTTACGTACATATTTTATGTATTTTTTATATTTAATTTTGAATATTCTCTCTTCACCCATGTTTTCTCTCTTTGCATGCATTTGAGAAATCATATTAAAGAACCAATAATGATTATTAGAGGCCAACCTTACGGTTGGGCGAATGGGGTGCTTAATACCTTTCCTGATTCGTACCTTAGCTCCCGAACCCTCTTTCTCTGGTTAAATGCTTTTAAGATCAGTAGTCATTTTTGTTTTTCTTAGTTTTTTTCAAAAACTAAGTGGCGACTCTATTTTCAACAAAAACGGGTTTTCAAAATTTGATTTTCAAGGTGTTAAAATATTTTTTTCTAAACATTTTTTGAATTCCTTATTTTTGAACATTTTTCCAAATAACCCCTAAATTCCAAAGCCACAGTATTTTTTGGTGACTCCGCTGGGGACTGGTTTATAAAATCAAAATAAGAGAGCTAGACTTGAAAATATCATTGGTTCTTAATAAAATTCCTCATTTGTATTTTCTCATGCATATGCATTGTTCTTCAAACTCTCCATGCCTGGTCGACTTGATGTCCTGAACGCTAATCCGTTTTAGGGATTGTTGGGAAGACGGACAACCCTTACTGACTGTACGCTATCATAGGTGCAGTAAAAGAGTTCGAGAGTACTGTTTGACCATGTTCTGCACGAGAGGTATATACCCGGCTCTATTCAGAAGGTACCTTGTTGGATTTACCAAAATCGGCCTTTTACATATAGTGAACTTAGAACCCCCAATTAGGTGTTGCCAAGTCTAGTAGGTTTATGTATTTTTTCTTCATTGTATATTTTGTTTATATATTGTTAGGATTGTCTTGATCAAGTTTAGGCTAGTTCTTTCTCCGAGTTCGACTCGAATTTTCTGTTATCCTTTGCGTAGGCTAGCTTTTTCTTCGGGTTTTTACCCAGTTTTGTGTTTTTCTTACCACATTTGATTTTTCTTACTGTAGTTTTCTTACGGGGGTCATGCCCGTGTTTCGTTTTAATACTTCTAGGGAGGTTTTTTTCCCCACCGAGATCTTCTCGAGTCATTGGTTTTCCCCCTTTTTTTTCTTGACATAGACTCGTTTCTTTCAAACCCTTGTCATACCCGTGAGAGTAATTTTCCTACCTTCATACTGCCCATTTTTCCTTAGAATTTTTTTTAGGTCGAACCAATCCGGTCAACGTAGCTCTATTTCCTTATCGAAGTGCTGTCCATTTTCCCGTCTTAGATGAGCTTTCCCTCTAGAATTTAGTTAATTCCCCTTCTTAACCGTCTTTCTAGTTTTTGGTTAACCTGTTATGCAGCCAGCACGAGCCCAACAGGGGCATTGTTTCAGTCTCTGAGTTTATCTGCTTATGATTCACTATTTTGGAAATCTGAGATATTTACTACTTGTTGTCAGAATGTTCACCTGGGAAAAGTCTGATACTAGTTACTCTACTTTTGGGATTCAGGTGTTCTCTTTGAGCTTACCATTGGGCCGAGAAAAGTATAGTCAACACATGTCTGGGAAAGATTAGTGACAGGTAGACTCTGTAGGGTATCTGAACAGTCAACTGAAATGACAAAAAACGAGGTGAATCTAGCAGCCCCAATGATGGTGATTACTCATATACAGAGAGCCATAGAGCAACGGACCCAGGCTCAAGTGCAATGTCAGGCACAGATTCGGGCAATTCAGGCCTGTATCCCTGTTGCGAATGGCTAATCGGATGACACAAATGAAAATGCCAAAGACTTTTGGGATAACAACCAGGTCCCCGATGGACCGCAAGTTGTTCCACCACCACCATGGAACCCTCGTCAGGTGATAGTTGAAGAGGAAAATAATGCGTAGTCTAGAGAATCTGCACTGATTGAGAAGATCAATAGGATGGAAAAGGTCCTCAAAAAAACCAAGAGAGTTAAGGAATATATGCTCGATGTAGGGGGACTCTGCCTGTTCCCAAATGCTAAATTTCTAGAAAAGTTCAAAATGTCGGACATGAAAAAATTTGACAGAACTGGGGATCCCAGAATTCATCTTTGAATGTACGTTGGTACCCTATCGCCAATGAGGATTGATGACCAGTTGAAGGCTCAACTCTTTCACCAATCTCTTTTTTGGGCAGCCCAAAAATGGTTCCTCTCCCTTGATGTGGCCAAAATCAAAACTTGGAAAGACATAGCAATAGCTTTTATCGGCCAGTATAGTTACAATGTCCAACTGGATGTAACTACTCGAGAGCTTGAGACGACCCGACAGGAGAACAGGGAATCTTTCATTGACTTCCTGACCCGATGGAGGGGTAAGTCCACCAAAAGGATAAACAGGTCCATTGAGAAAGAGCAGGTGAGGATTGTGGTTAAGAATCTGCAGTCTCCGTTAAAGCGCTACCTCATCACGCTGCTGCTTTCCACCTTTGAGCAGTTGTTCGATGCTGGCGTACAAATTGAGGACGCTATCCAATTTGGTGACAAAAAAAATAGAACCCAGTCAGAAACCACCAAGAAGGGCTTTCCCCGCGACAAACCAAAATCAATCCGCTGCAACCAACCTCGTGTCTCGCTCAAACGAGGTAAACTTACAGAACCCATCTCCTTTCGCCCTGCAGTCCAATAACGCCCAACAATCAGATAATAGCCAACAGCAACAAAAGCCAAAGAGGGTATTGACCCCCTCAACATTCCATTATCCACCACCCTGAGTTGACTCGTCGAGAAGGGGCTTATCAAACCATTGGACCCCATGCCTGTTCCTGACCCCTACTGCCAAGGTTTAATACTTCCCAACACTGCGCCTTCCACCAAGGTCGCGGGCACCTAACTAAAAAGTGCTTGAGACTCCGGCACGAGATCCAAATCCTCATTGACAACAAGGTGATCCCACCACCATCTGTCACCCCAAAATCGAATGTCACTACTAACCCACTGTCGAATCATGCTAGGCAGGCTAGGGTAAATTACATGTCTCTGGAGGAATTAGAGGACTCGAGTCAGCACATCTGTTTGGCGCACCTACCACGCCCTCATGTTTCAATAACCAAGGATCAGACAGCATGCTAAATCATGATGATTAGAGGCAGTCGAGATAGGATAGAAGAATGGAATGATAATGTCTGGGAATGGTATTTACCGCTAATCCAAGTCTTCCAACAAGAGGAGGAGCGCAATGAAGAAGATGACTGGCCATTGGATTACCCGAGTCGACCTTATAGGTTTGGCCACGTGCTTGATGGAATCACCCTTTCCTAACTTTTTGAGGAGGAAGTGTACGTCGATGAAATGCAGTTCTACTGGCTGGTAAGAATCGTGTTGAAATTAGATGGAGTAGAATGGACTAATTTCTGGATAGCTCAAAAACAGCTAGTGAATTTTATTGAAGAAGACATCTGAGAGGAAATTGATAATACATGGGCTATTGAAGATGACGAGGAAAGAAGGAAAAGGACAGCCGTTAGTGACTTAAGTGATTTGTGGGCGTTTGAAAGCCCTCTGCACATAAACGAAGTGAGACAGACTGATAATGTGATGCCATGGTTATGGGATCCCGAAGACGGCGTGGAACACCTAACTAGAAGTGGATGACATTTTAAGCCAGCTCAGCTAGAGAAAGAACAGCCAAGTGGAAAAGGAAAAGAGACAGAGCAGGAGGAGGAGGATGATGCTGCATTGAGACAGTTGAAAAAGACGCAAGCCAACTTCAGTATCTGGGGCTTATTGATGGCTTCGCATAAGCACATGCAAGCTATTTTGAAGGTGTTGAACAAGGCTAGTGTCCCGATAGATGCTGTAATAACCCGGCTCAAACACTAGTATTAGCGACGGATAGATGATAAGAACCTAAGTGCTAAAACCCTAGTATTAGTGACGGATAGATGATATGAACCTAAGTTGCTACATGAACAAGGAACAAACCCTAAGTAACCTGAAACTCTAATTTTACCCGAAAATCCTAAAAGAGACCAAATACTCATAGGCAAGGCTCTAGCAGTTAGAAAAGTCTCAAAATATCTTAAATTAACTAAATAATATAAAATATTAAATTAAAAATAAAAAATTTCCATAACCAAGGTAAAATGACTATTTTATCCATAATACATCAAAAAGTCCCAAAAATTTAAAATTTGACACATGGACACCCAAAATCAGATATTTATATACAATTAATTAATAAAATTAAAATAACAACAAAAATGACCAAAATTCCCTTGCATGGCTGGCCACCTAGGAGTATGTGCCCTAAAAAGTCATTTTTTGCTTTTTTAAGCTTAAAAATGAGAAAAATATGTATAAATTAAGTATTATTTTGACCCAAGACTTTTTATATAAGTAATATATATAATAATATAATAATATAGCTCAAAAAAGGAAACAAACAATTATTCAAAGTCTCTACACAATAAATAAGTCAAAAAGCCAATTTTAGTCAAACTAACTTAATTTAACTTAAAAGCGTACACCTATTTATTTAATTGCTATTAAAATTATGATAAATCATGAAAAGACTAAATTAATTATAAATACATTAATATAATATGTTTTAGTAGGTTTAGGTACATAAAATTAATATTTTATGCAATTAAATACACAAAAATGCACCAAAATACAATTTAAAGCCCTAAATTAATGCAATTCAGTTTTTATCTGCCCAAAGCCTGTCTTAGCCGACTGTCCATACTGCCATATTCTGGAAAATGTTTCTTGAAAATGAAATGGCCACCTCATGCAACCAATGAGTAAATTTATAAATCCAAAAATTTTATTAATGCCATAATTACTTTTAATTTTCTCCTTTTCCTTATAAAAACAAGGCCTTAGCCCTACCCATTCTCCTTCATATTTGGCTGAGAGGTGAGAGAGAGAATTCCCCAAAATTTTGCTAAGTGTTCTCAAGAGAAGAAGAAGAGAAGAAGAAAGAAGGAAGGAAGGAGAGGCTAGGGAGTTCAAGGTGTGAGCTTTAAAACTAAGTCTTACTTCTCTTCAACATTTTGAGCTTCAAACAAGGTAACTAAACTCTATAAAACCCTCTGATATTCTCCCTTAAGATACCGCTCAATCCATCTCAATAAGCAACCCTAAAAGAAGGAAACAAAAATAACTCAAAAAGGCATTATAGGAGTGGTTTAGGGACTGTTTGTGCTTGGACAAGCTTTGCATGTGCTTGTATGTGTATGTTTTTGAGTTTTATGATTTGTGTATTCTGGAGTTTTGATTTATATGAGTTTAAGACATACATGCAAAGAAAACACATCAAGAATGCACACTACACAAGCTAAGCAACCAAAACCCTAAGTAACCTGATTTTATGGACTTATTCATTTTCTGTCACCGACTTTAAATAATCATAACTAAATGTAGAAAAATGGTCTTAAAGTTATTTTTGTGTCCAGATCTAGATTTTTGAGTTATCCTTCCAAAAAAATTTGTTTGAAGTGATTTTGTTGGGTAGAACTCCAGATATCTCATTTTTCCCAAAGAGTGTCAGATCTTGACCACTTTGAGTTGTAGACCTAAAAACCTTAAGTTACAATGAGAACCGAGCATAGGTCAAAATAGAAACCTTGTAGAGGACGCATTTATATTTCTGTACACCAAAAATGAGCTAAAAATATGAAGTATTGATGGGTCAAAACACTTTCCAAAATCACTGTTGAGGTTTAGTGATTGACAGACCTCTCTGTCACACATTTTTGTGAGACCTAAAACCTAACTTTTTAGAATCCAAATCCATAAGTGGTAAACATGAAATATGTAGCTAACATATTAAACTAGTTACTCAGAAAAAAAATCAGCCCAAAATACCCTTGGATGATACCCCAAAGGTTTTAAACATTTTGTGTTAAAAACACACTCTGCAGACCCTTTTTAGGCTGACTGAACCCTCTTTATAAATTGGCCAAAATCTCAAACCTTTTGCAAATAACTTGTCCTAGCTCAAAACATGAAACTTGTATGGGATATCTTAAACTAGAAGCTCACCAAAAATCAGAGCCATATCCCTTGAATTTATGCCCTAAAGCAGTGGCCAACAGAGGCTCAACTCTTACATTTTTCTCTGTAAATTGCTGAACCGTTTTTACTAAAATAAAATCAATGACCTATTTACTTTAGGAATTGACCTTAGTGATAAACCTGAAAGTTAAAGAAAATATTTTTATCTAATTGGTGATAAAATATCAGAAATTAAATCTATGTGTAAGTATTTCAAAACGCTGTCGTAAATTTAAAACTAGCAATTAAAACTTGTACCTAAAATT
>JAULJZ010062319.1:0-13469 GCA_032270985.1 Heliamphora pulchella
CGTGTTGACTTTTCGTTGATTGCTCATAAAACTTTTTTTTTTTTTTATAAACTGGAGAAATATTTATTGTGTAAAATTTGTTGAGTTTGTTTAGCATATAAAATTTTAAATTCATCCAATACTTGTACTTAAGTGATTAAATAAAAATTTTTAATATTATTTTATAAATAAATAAATAAATATTATAATTTTAAAAAAAACACTAAACAAACAACGTACTATCTTTTTAAACGTAACATGCTACCGTTCCCATTGGGCCACCCTCGAGATTTGCATACCTATATAATCTATTCTCATTTTATATAAAACAACTATTATAACTAAAAGTGTCTAGGAAGAATGATAATTTCATTTTCTCCCACAAAGGTTAGCATCCCCCTAAACATTATTTAGGCTATGTTGGCAATTAATTTAAAAATTAATTTTTATTTTGATGTGTGTTTTTAATTAAAAAGTTAAATTAAATTTAAAATAAATTGTTTAGTAACTTAACTTTTAAACTAATTATTTTAAAATTTATTATTTGCGTAAAAAGTTATTTTTTTTGTTTTTTGTTCAAATTAAATAATTTTACCTTGTTATATATTTGATATTAAAAATTATATATAGTTAATAATGATAATAAATCAGTTATGAATGAAAGATATTATTATATTTTAAAAATAGTAAAAGTCCGAATAAAATATTTTAAGAATTAGTATTTTGACGTGGCTTTTTTGATTTTATAACTTTTTTCCTTTTTTTTGTCAAACGAATTATGTTAATTTTTTTGTGTTTTTAGTAAAAAAAAAATTTAAAAAAATTAGGATAACCAAATGGGCCCTTAATAAACGTTACTAAACTCAATGCACAAGTCTAGAGAGAGAAACAAGAATTTATATATCACCATCAAATATTATTGAGATTCCCAAACACAATGAAGAATAATTTAGAGAGAACTCAACCACAGAAGAGAACCCACGTAGAAAAATATATAAAGCCTCATAAATATTTATATTTCAAAATACAACATTATTAATGTGATATTCATTTATGTATAAAAATTATTTTAAATACGTCATTACGCTAAATAATTTTAAAATATAATCACCATTTAAAATTAATTTTACAATAAAATTATGTGTAAAGTACTTTTAGACACAAGTAGTTATTAGTCTAAAATAGGTTATATAAATTAACCTGAGCCGTAACTTAGTTGGTTTGATCTTAGATTTGTTCTTTAATGGTTACTAATTTGAATTCTCTCAAGACCACTGGAGGTTTGTCAACCGATCAATAACTTTAATATCTCAAAATTAATCTAGATGGGTAAAATTAGACCCGAACACCCGATTATAACAAAAAAAGGTTATGAATTATTTGTTGGATATGGAGCTATTTCTGTTGGGCAAACGAATCGAATTTGAGCATATTCTATAATTAGTTAAATTTTCTACACTTGTTTCGATACACACTCGACTTGAGAAGTTTATAATTGTACTTAAAAGTAAAGTTTTTAAGTTTTTTTTTTAACAACGTATACTTTTTTTTTTTGTAAATTATTATAATTTTTTAAATATATTTTTAAATAATTTTTATAATTTTTATAAAAAAATGAATATTTGTAATAAAAGTTATAATATTTTTAAAAAATATATAAAAGTATTTATTTTAGTTCGGTTTTAATTATAACTTTTCTAAAATTAATTTAATCAATAATTAAATAAGCTAACCTCGAACATTTTTTACCAACATCGTTAAGTACTTTTAAACCAAATTTAACTCAAGAAGTAATTGAGTTGGTAATGGATCACAACTAAATAATTAATTCTAAGTAAACAAGATTTTCACGAGTTTTATGGGTATTAATTTTGTCCGAATATATGTGTGACGGTGTATATGGACTCAAAAATTTTTTAAAAAAGTTCTCATCATAATAAAAAAAAATTGATGTAAAAAGTGTTTTAAACCAAACTTAAATAACTTCCAACTCAGTTCAACTCAACTTATTTATAGATCCCACACATGGCTTTCTTTTAGTTATTCTTCAAGGCAATAAATGGCTGCCACTTTGTATTGTGGCCATGCCCATGTGATCACCTAAACCATTTGATATCAATATATTTCCCTCAAAATTAAAAATAAAATAAAACATGAGGTATTTTTAAAATATTACCCGATTGGTAACTATTTTAAAAGTTAATTTTTTTATTTTGTTGCACTTTTAAGTCAAAAAATTAAATACGATTCAATTTAAGTTATTTAGTAACTTAACTTTTAAATTAATTTTTTAAAAGTTGTTTATTTGGGTAAAACGCTATATTTTTTGTTTTTTGTTTATAATGAACAATTTTGTTCTTCTATATATTTGATATTAACAATTATATTTAGTTGATAGTGGTAGTAAATAAATTATGAATAAAAAGTATTATTGTATTTTAAAAGTTGTGAGAATTTGAATAAAATATTCTTATAGTTCGTGTTTTGATTTGACTTTTTAATTTTTTAATTTTTTAATTTTTTAATTTTTTTGTTAAATGGATAATGTTAATTTTTTTGTATTTTTAGCTTAAAAGCCAAAAAGCCAAGGTTACCAATCAAAACTTACGTAATATTAATTATTTAGATGTTATTTCTAGTAAATAAGAATATTTAATGCATATAAAATATGCTATTCTTAGACATCTATTACTTAGCAAAAGAAAATTAATATTGTCCACTTGGGGTCTTGGAGAATCTTTCCCTCTATTAATGGCCACCTTTTGGTTCCTAGTTTAAACCAGGAATTAAAATTTTTTGGCTTAAAAACTTAAAAAAATCATAACCTTTATTTGGTAACCATTGATTTTTTGCTTTTTTGCTTATTAATTTCTAGCTTTATTTGCCTTTTCACTTATTAGCAAAAATACTTTTATATATTCTTAATAATATCATAACTTTTATTATACACTTTCATTTTTAATAAAAATTATATTCTTAGAACTTACTCATTAAGATGTATCAAATAATGTTTATATTAAATAACAAATTATATTTAAAAAAATTTATAACAATTTTTTTTAACTTAATTTTTTTGACTTATTTTCATAATTTGCTTTTAAGTTACTTTTAAAATTCACCAAACAAATTTTTTATTTATTTAACTTAAAATAACTTTAAAACAAAAATACTTATATAAAACCACATTACCAAACAAGGTCATTATTAAATAACAATACTACACAAACAATATAATGTAATATTCAAAATCCACCAAATAATTATTCAATCCCCTAAACCATTTGATAACAATATATTCCCCCCTCAAAATTATTGTTACAACTTTCTAGGGCTCCAAACCCTAGATCATGTGTCCCCTCACTGAGTGTCACCATTTAACTATAAATTACTGTACCCATCAAGTGATGATCAATTAATGTTCAAAGCCCTAGGCAAAAAGGGTTACCCTCAACCTTCTTAATGGGCTCCTACAATTAATTAAAAACCCTAGCTAATGACCTATATTTCTCAATAGGAGTTCAGCTAAAGGCTACTAGCTATGGGTATGTGCCCCAAAAAAATTTCTTTATACATGAAGTAATTATCCTTAATCAAAGGAAGTGTGGGGGATATGGTATGTGACTTTGGAGCCCTATATTCACATGTTAGTGTCTTCCCTTTGGCCCTTTTCAAGGGTGTAATGGCATGATGAGCATTTCCTTGGTGAGAGTTTGACCACCTGGCCCTTTTTTTTTATTTTTTGTTGCTCAAGAAATATAGATTTGTACGGAATAATTGTTTATTTGCTTATTTGATATTGTATATTTTTGTTTTTAATAATTTTTTTTTGTCATTTAGTCAAATTATTATACTTTTAGACTTTTCTCATCGAGACGAGTCAAAAAAATAAGAAATTTTGATCAAAATATAAAAAAAAATCAAAAAAAATAAAAAATAAATTAAAATAAGCTAATAAACCAAACTTGATTTTGCTTACTTTCGTCTTTAGTGGACTTTATTTATTTTTTGATTAAAATTTTCTTACCTTTTGAGTCTATCTCATTGAGACGATTTGAAAAAATAAAAATATTTAGTCAAAAAATTAAAAAAATCAAAAAAAATAAAAATAAGTAAAATTTGTGACATTTAGCCAAAATAGGGCCAAATGCTTGGTTTTAGTAAGTAGTTTAAAAGTTATTCTTTTTTATATATTTTACTGAAAAACAAAAAAAACATTTTTTTGTTTAGTTAATTTAAGTATTAGACAAAGAAAAATACTAACCACTACCCATTTGGGGTAGATAATAGGTTTATAATGTATAGATATTTGTGTAAAGTGCATTGATATCTGTGAAAGTAGTAAGTTCCACATTTAAAAGTATATTGATATTAAAAAAAATTTGTCTTAATTACCCTATTAACCACTGCCCAATAGACAGTATACTTGTTTCGATGGATGAGTCAAAAAATATAATAATTTGATCAAATAATAAAAATAATTTATTAAAAATAAAAATAAATAACATAAAATAAATAAATAAGCAATTATTCCAAACGGCTCCCATATCCAAATGTAATTATCTAACATTGCTTAGCAAAATAATAAGATAATATAGGCTAAAAATATTAGATGCACAGATGTAGTAGTCCCACAAATAATAAGAATCACCTTATATGGAAAAAAATGTATTCAAATTTATGTTGGAACTTATATATATATAACTTTAAATATAAATATTTTATCTTTAGGCCCATCAACATCACATATCTCATATATTCACCTTCTCACACAACCTAGTCAACCTACACCTACCTCACTCAATACTCCACTAACTTCATTATCATCATACCTTCCATATACATCATCATCATATCTATCACCATATAATATAAACTTAGAAAAAATTAATAATAAATATTTACAATATTATAATAAATATAATTGTGAATATATATATATATATAATTCACCAAGTTGATTCTATAAGACACAGGAAGTGCCTTCATTTGGACATATCTCTAGATAAATATTAAAAATGTACACAATTTAATCCACCCTTGTACATTTATATTTTTTTTAAAATTAACCTAACATGGAATTAAAAATTACAGTTTCTAGTCAATTCAAGAATTTAAATTCAATACATTTTTATAAATTTTCATATTTGCAGCACAATTTTGAGCTTGGATTCAAAAGCTTTGGGTAAAATTCACGAAATTTATCTCGTGAATTTTCCATGATTTATGTTGAATTTCTCTTCCAAACTCTTAAATCTTGTTCTAAATCTTCTTTTTTTTCAAAGAATCTAGAAATTTCTATGAGCTGCCTACTCATTTCCTTCTTGGTTTTAAGTTTACAAAAGGAATATATATTTTTAAAACTAATTCATTTCCATTTCCATTTTCTTTTCTTTTTTTTTTTTTTTTTAATTTGCCCCATGATCTAGCGACCACCAAACCAATGGTCCCTTGCTGAAGATTCTAAATTGAATGTGAATGCAGCTATAAATAGAGACACTCCCTCTGATATTGAAGTGATTGTCTCTTATTATTTAAGACTCCAACATGAGTTTACATCAAGTTGTTTTAATTTTGTTAGACGTAGTGCTAATAGATATGCTCATTGTGGGGCTAAATAGAATATGTCAGTGGAAAACGAGAGTAGTTGGAGAGATTTTTGCCCTTTAAGGCTCCATCATGTTATCCGGTCTGGTTGTACGCCGATTATCAATTTTTTAAGAATGGCAATGGGGTAGGACATGGTCAGAGATGAGCTCTCCCATTCTCGTCACCTACCTAATCGGAGCGAGAATGGAAAAAAATATCGAAAAAGTAACAGGAAACAGGACAAGGAAATGAAAATATTTCGAGAATAGTTTTTAAGCATTAAAATAAATGATATTAATAAGAGTTATAAATAATATAATAAAAAATAATAGTTGACGAATCAATAGAACTAAAATACAAAAATTTAAGAAATAGAGAAGAAAACATAGAGATAAATATTATATTTTAATATTTGACTTATTATATTTATAAAATATATATTTTATACGTGTATTTATATTTTAAAAATATTTATTTTATGTAATCAGGAGTAGACGAAAAAAAGAGACGAAAAAAGCAAATATCGTCTCCATATCGTTTGTTATCAGGAACAAAAAAAATTCGTAAAAAACAAAATGGAAACATATGAAAACGAGGCAGGGCGAGGTAAATTGCTGCTATCTCTATAGTTTTCTTATTTCTTAATAAAGGGCAAATAAAAGCCATAAAATGACATATTGTAGCCCTAAGAGAGAATGCTGACAATCTTCGTCAAATTATGAGGCCATTGAATTCAAGGGAGACAGCTAATATATATTTCCTGTGAGAACAGCCCAAGAGATGTAAAGGGATGTTTGGCACCAAATCTAACTCATTGTTCTAGGGTTTTTTTTTTTGTTTTCTGTTTTTCAAAAAAATAAAAAAATAGAACTGAAATATTTAACTTAAACATATTCGATAAGATTTTTTTTTTTTTTTTGATTTAAGAATTCATGTTCTCGATATTCACCGCTACTAATTGGTGCTCTTTCATTCTTCTTTTTAATAATAGGGGATATCACCTTGGCAATTAGGCCAACATTCTCAATAGCCAAAACAAGACCATAATATAGCGATCTTCCTTTAAGAATTTGAGAGAGCAACCGAATATAGCGATCTGTCTTGGGGGCAATTTTGAAGCTATTTCACAATTTATATTTGAACCAACAGTACTTTTAGATTGATTTTTAATTACAATCAATTGGGGTGTGGAATTGGAGAGAATCGATCAATAGAACGGAATGAACTATAATTTAACTCCAGTCCCACCAAAGGCCGAGAATGTTAAACTGTGGGAGTCGAATCTCGAAACTCAAGGAGGCATCAACACGCTTCAAACCTAAAACATTCTATATATATTGTCTAACCATATGAAAATCAAGCGATCAACCACTAAACTATCACCATATATAGTGATCATTCATTCTTCATCAACGCGCGGGCCTTCACACTCACCCGAACTTTAGTTCTCTAGCTGCCTGACTAGCCTAACGAGTCAAATGGGCAAGATGAAACCAAAAGGTCGAGAAAAGCAGGAATCCTTTTGTTTGCGTCGCAAGGGTCCAAAAGAGTTGTTGTCGCCACTAAAATCCATTGGTTGATTTGTCCTAACGCTTGCTAGTGATTGCCTACTCTAAAAGTAAATCAAGCTAATTTTAACTATTTTGAGCAACGTAACATATTCGCTAATGATACTTTGTTTCTAAGCATTCATATTTCTCTTATTCCATATATTTCAATATATTAATATCAGTATAGTTTGATTAAAGTCTCAAGATCATACTACTGTCAATTTTGAAATATGATCGTACGGTTGTCAATACAATTAAGACGGAGGAACAAAAGTATTTAAGAACATAGAATCCCATCCATATCAAATCTACTTAAATAGAGGGGAGGGGTTGGTGCAACTCGCAGCTTATGAGACTCTGAACCCGAAAATCATGCTGGGTAAGGAGCCCACATAAGAAATGACTTGTTTGACCAAGGATTTAAATATTAATTGATTTTTTTTCTTTTTAAATCGGGAAAGAGGTACTGGACCTAAATAAATAAAGGTAAAATACACTTTTTTTTTTTTTGAGATTTATAACCAACACATAAATACTTCTGTGTTTTAAAAAATTATAGTCACTTCCTTAAATCATTGCATGCATGAATTAAAAAATTATACTTTTGTTGTACCCATAGAATTTAGAGAGGTTTAAGGTGAATAAAATTTTAGTATTTTAGTATTCTTGATTATAGACATTAATTTTAACTAACTGTTGATTAACGAAATAGATGAATTTATAATGAGATTAGGCTCCAATTGGTAACTAGTTTAAAAGTTTATTTTTTTTATGTTTTTAGTCAAAAAGTTAAATTGGGTTTAAAGTAGGTTACTTGATAACTTAACTTCTAAGCTAGTTTTTTTGAAATTAGTTGATTGAGTAAAAAGCTAACTTTTTTACTTTTTATTCAAAATAAATAATTTACCATTTTATATATTTGATATTAACAATTATATGTAGTTGGTAGTAATAGTAAATAAATTATGAATAAAGAGTATTATTGTATTTTAAAAGTAATTGTAATTTAAATAGAATATTATGTGAGTTCGTATTTTGATTTGAGTTTTTAACTTTTTTGATAAATGGACAACCTTAATTTTTTAACGTTTTTAGTCACAAAACCAAAAAGACAAAATTACCAATTAGTGCCTCATTATAAGCTTTATTGCTTTAAGAAAGATATCTTAATTTCCTAAACCACATGACTCATTGACATGTTGAAGGCATGGTCTTAAAAACTCACCTACTTTATACACATAGTCAACAAAATTGGGAAAGTAGATTAGGTATTCTCAAATTTGAATTGCTCAAAAAGTTGAATAAAATAATTTTCTTTTTTTTTCCTCAGATTTCTATTGGATTTATTTGGGTGTCTAAAAAATTTAACTTTTAAGATATTTAGTTTTTTTTTTAGAAAAAAAAAAGAAATAAAAAAATTGAGATGTTTGGGATAATTCTTTATAGTAGTTTTTTTGCATTTTATTAAAATATCTAATATACCTTTACTTGTTGCTTTTAAGTTGTACTGTTTAGAATATTGGCACTGTTTTTTTTTATTTTTGTGAGAATGGTTGACTTTTTTAATTGATGGTATTATAATAATTTTAGTTTAAAAAAATTAAGGTGTTTGGGATGTGAATAGACTTTTTTCTTGAATTAAGATATGGAAAAAAAGTTAGTTGATTTTTTCAAAAAACCAAACAGAATGGCTTAAAAGATGGGTTTTTTTGCAAAAAAATCAGTTTTTTTTGTTTTTTCAAAAAAGCCAGCTTTTTTCGGAAACCAAACAGGGGCTTACTTGTCTTTTTTTTTTCTTTTCCTTCTGTTTTTATTTGAGTTAATCATGCATCTGCTGGTTTTTGGCTTGTGAAATCTTGGTCCAAAATTGAATAAACCAGAGAAATTTAGAGTTCCAGTTTGGCCTACAAAACTTGTTCGCTTGCATTTTGTAAAAAAAAAAAAAAAAGAAAGAAACTTTCAATTAGATTTTGAAAAAGATTAAAAATATATTCAGGGTATTTTTTTCTTTTTAAACTTGTGCTTTCACTTTTTTGAAATATTTTAATAGTTAATAATTATTTTAACCTAATGTTCTTGACAAAGAACACATCGTTTGTCTTGAAAATTTATCAATTGCAGAATTACATTAAATAATAATTTAAAGAAAATCCACTCAAAAAAATCGGTTTAGAATATCCACTGAAAAAACTATTAATTGTTTTTTGTCTAATTTCTTTTTCCCTAACAAAATTTCCAATCTGTTATTTTTTCCCTAATTTTTCATGAGACATATTAATTGTTAATTCTAAAATGAAGAGAAAAAAAAATTAAAAGTGGATTTGGGACCTATAGGCTATACTACTAGAGAGAATACTAATGCCTTGATTGGCAACTTGATTTTTTTTTTTTGGTTGTTTTGCTAAAAACGTAAAAAGGTTAACTTTACTCATTTGGTAAAAAAGCAAATAAATTTTAAAAAGTAAAAAATTAAATCAAAATATAAATTTTTAGAATATTTAAATAAAACTCCTACCACTTTTAAAATATAATAGGTCTATTTATTTATAATTTATTTACTATCACTACCAACTATATATAATTGTTAATATTAAATATATATAAAATGGTAAAAATATCAACTTTAAACAAAAAAGTTAATTTTTTACCTAAACAACAAATTTAAAAAAAGTTAGTTTCAAATATAAATTACCAAACAATTTATTTTAAATTTAATTTAATTTTTTAACTAAAATTATAAAAATAAATAAAAATAAATAACTTTTAAGATATGCCCTAAGTTTGGGTAGTTTAAAACCCATGGGATTTGACTGGAATGGGACAGGTTGGTGGGGCCATGGTTGGTAACCTTTTCATTCAACCTTTGAATGTTTTGGATTGTAAAGTCTCCATTTCTCATTTCTTTTCTAGTTGTTCTCAAGTACACTATGAATAAGGCTGACAATTTTATTTTTAAATTTAAATAAATTATATTTTAAAAGAAATGATTATTCGATACTTTTGAAACATTATAAGACATTATTTTCGTAGTGTTTTTACTCAATAATATGTCAAATAATACTCCGAATAAAATAATATTAACTCATTTTTATTGGGTAAATAGAAGACAATATGTATCATCTCACTTAATATGTATCAAATATTATGTGATATTACTTACGTAGTATTTTCACTCAATAATATATCAAATAACACTTTGGATGAAATAATATTAATTTATTTTTGTTAGGTAGATAAAAAATGATGTTGTCTCATTTAGTATATATTAAATATTTTTATTTATAAAAAGTATCGCGGGACATTTCTTGCATAGTACTTCAAAATAACTTATAATTTGTCTTTGGAGTTAGATAGGGCACTTCTTTCACCAGAACAATTCAAAAGAAAATCTCAATCATTCTCAATGTGGGTCATGCTTTCAATTAGAGTTCTTGAGTAATTGGATACCTCCTGAGCATTATATGGTTGAGTTAATGGAATAAAATTTTGATCTGCCCATCAGCCCATCTGTTTGATTTTGAAATAAATTTGGGGGGAAATAAATTGCAATGGAATTATTAGGCTTAATTTAATAATTTAATAATTAAAATTTATATCATTTCATATTTGGTTAGTGAAGAGATAAGAAGCGAGAAAAGGCCTTTATAATTTAATGGCATTGACCCAATTTTTTTTTTATAGTGGAGATTGTGATTTCGAGCCCTATTATGGGCAATTTGAGGTGACTCCAGTTTTTTTTTTTTTTAAATATAAGGTAGTGTAGATACTTAGTGTGGTAAAAAAAAAAATTTTTGAGACCAATCAATATAAGAGGAGAATTTTATAGGTTAAGAATAGTCTCCCCATATGAGAGATAAAGACAAACAAAATATATGAGACTATTTTAAAATAATTCAATTCTATAAGAAAAAAATCCCTCAACCAAACATGTATAAATTCAAGAAAGTTGAAAATAGTATTTGATTTTCCAATTAAATTAGCCAAATAGAGGTGAGTATTTTGTATATAATTAGATAGTAGTGGATACTGGTGGTGTTTGTTTTAGCTAGTGAAAAATAATTATTATTTTTATTTTTCTAACCTTTTTTTTTATATATATTTTGGTATCAATATTTTACTTTTTCCATTCTTCTCATCATGATAAATCTAAAGAATTAAATTTTTTTACCAAATCTGAAAAAAGTCTTCTAAAAGCAAAAAAAAATTATTTTCTTATTGAAAATAGCTATTTTGTCTTTTCTAGTTTTATTTTATTTTATTTTATTTTTTTAGTTAAGAATTTAAAATTTTTAAATTTTTTGCAGCGAGAGAAATTTTAAAAATTAGTCTAAGATTTATAAAAGAAATACTAGAAATAAAAAATAAATTAAAGTTTTGACAAAAACCACTAATAGGGTCTGTTTAAATTTTGAAAAAATGAAGTAACAATTCAATTGATGATTTGTTTGTTTGTTGGATTAATAAATAGGTATAATTGTATTTTCCCATTTTACCCCTCACCAATTATATCATGCATCTACTTTCCCATTTGACAAAAGATAGTTGCTGATTGTTGACCAAATTGCCATTGGACTATTCTATATTGCCGACACCAATTATGCAGCCCTGCAACCCCACTTCCGAATAATTTCCCCAAACCAGAAAATGCAAAGAAACAAAAAAGTACAGAAATTTCATAAATGCAAACAAAAAGTACAAAGATTTCAAAGGTATAAGTGTGGAAAGTGATCAATCAATATATGTATTTTGTGTTTTTTTATTTTTTATTTTTTTTAATGTAGGGCAATACTAATGCATAATAATCACTACCTCAATATGGGATTAATTTCTAAAATTATAAACACACAGCGTATTTGTATTAGTTAGACGCTGCAGAAGCATACTAACATGGCGTTTTATACGCATTAAATAACTTATTGAACAGTAATGGGACAAGACGGCGTGAGAATATTATATTCTATTCTCGTCAACTATTTGATCAATTAAAACAAGAATAAGGAAAAAAAAAAAAAGGAAAAACAAGGGGTGGGGCAAGGATATATCGTAGATAGTTTATAAACTTAAAAGAAGTAATACTAATAAGAATTATAAAAATTGTGGCAAATAAAAAATAATAGTTATTGAACTATTAGAAATAGAAAAATAAAAAAAAAGAAATAGAAATAGAAAAAAAAGAGACAATTATAATAATTTTATTTTCTAAACTATTATATTTTTATAAATAATTATATATTTATAAAATTTTATGTGTGTATTTATAAATATTAATTTATTTATTTTCTGTAATGATAGAAGCAAACAGGGCAAGAGAAGCAAAATATCTTCTTTGCCCTGTTTATTATCATGAATTAAATTTTTTTATATATAATAGGGACGAGAACATGCGTGATGGAAAAATTGAGGCAGTGTAGTTTGGAATTTGGATGGCTGTTGGGTTGGGTTGGGTTGGGTTGGAATCTATTATTGTATTACTTTTAAACGGTGGGCCGAGGTGAAGATGGGCCTTTAATCCAAACCTTATTGGGATTAGCCCATGAAACAAACGGGTCCAATATATTTTTGAGTGAGAGCAACAAATAATTTAGTGTTAAATGGTGTTCATTGATTTTAATCTTTCAATTCTTCCGAACTCATTGGATCCTTTTTGTCCTTTGAGAATCTCATTTTTTTTCTTTTATTTTGTTCTAAAGAATAACTAAGCCTATGTTTGGCCTAACTTTTTAAATAGATTTTTTGCTTAAGAGCCTCCTACAAAGTCCACTCGTTTGGCCCATGTTAGCTTTTTCTACATGTTTTTATATTTTTTTATGAATAATATAGTTAAAGTTCAAGTTTAAAGGTGTTTATCGTTTTGGGATATTTTTATGGCTACGGATGAAAATAGAGTAGGGTGGAGCCAGAGACGAGTTTTTTCATTCTCATTATCTCTTTGATCGGAGCGGGGTGAGGCGGGGCGGGGTGGGGGTGAGATTTTTCATTCCCATTCCCTCTTTGATCGGACAAAAATGGGAGAAAATATCAAAAAAATAGTAGAGAATGAGACGGGAACGGAGATATTTCAAGAATAGTTTTTAAAGTTTATGAGAGTGATACTAATAAGAATTATAAATAATATAATAAATAAAAATAATTATTAATGAATTAATAGAATTAAAAATATAAAACATAAGAAATAGAGAAGTAAATTAATAGATAAATATAATATTTTAATATTTTAGACATATTATATTTCTAAAAAATAAAATTTACGTATATATTTATATTTAAAAATATTTATTTTATATATTCAAAGACAAAAAAAATGAAACGAGAAAAATAAATATGATCTTTAGCCCATTTGTTATCAAAGTTGAA
>JAULJZ010062330.1:0-13468 GCA_032270985.1 Heliamphora pulchella
AAAAGTAAAGACAAAATTTGTAAAAGAAAATGATTCTAAATGAAAAGGTTAGAAAATGTTTAAATTACTAAAAAGAAAACCTAACTATTCATATTTTAAATTTTAAAAGACAGACAAAAGAAAAGAAATGAAAAGAAAAGAAAAGATGAAAGAAAATGAAAAGAAAAGAGAATAAAAGAGAAGGAAGTTGCATTTTTAGAAAATATAGCTTAGAAACCTTTTTATGATTTTTGGGTTTAACAAAATAAAAGAGAAAATAATAAAAATGAAACTATATTTTCTAAAAATCATAAAAAGGTTTCTAAAAAGAAACCTTTTTATGATTTTTGTGAGCCTAACTATATAATTTGTCAGAACCTATGACCTGATCTTTCGTGCAGCATGCACCGAGGATCCAAACGGAATACGTGGATTACTAAAGAATCCTCAAGTCGGGGAATGTGCTTCAATAGCCCAATCCTCATATGGTGATCCAAGCAAGGCTTCCAATGTATGTGTCGGAGGTTCGGATCTCGGTATTTCGGCAGGACTTCGGCGTCGGGACTCAAAATTGCTCGACGACTCCGCATAGCTTCTCTCACTAAACCTTTCACTAATTTTTTGTCCTGAAAAACGTACCAGGGGTACGATATTTATAGAATTCTTCAACCAATGAGGTGTTGCCACGTTTTGTGACACGTCAGGCCATTTGGAGTTGGCGGTCGCCATGTTCAATATGGCTGTTGCCATGTTTAAAAGAAGTTCCACAAGGTTCTATTAGCGGTCACCACAATGAGAGTTGGCGGCCGCCAGGTTGAAAGTGGCGATCGCCACTTCTAGCTAAGGTTTCCAAGAGGTTCTATCGACGGTTGCCATAATAAAAGTTGGCAGTCGCCAGGTTGGAAAGACTTGGACAGCAAGTTATCGACGTTTCAACAAAATTTCATTGGTTTGAAGGTTTTTGGTTCAAATACAGCGCTTGGATCACTTCCCGAGGATCGAACTGAAGCACTATTTCGGCTGTTTTTATCATCGAATTCACCTAAGATTGAGCGAAGTCAAATTGTGGTGTCTACAACTGGACATAGCTTTTTTTAGTGTTGGGTCTGGTTGCATTGAAAACATCTGTCTTTCGATTTTTTTACACCAGTTTGTGGCTTACTAACTACCATGTAAACCGTGTCTCCCTGTTAGTAAACATTTTTCTTCTTCATGCATTTTGACCCAGTGGAAGAATCTTTTTAAAAAAAACACATTTTCTAGTATTAAAGGAATACCATTTGTAGTTAAAGTTATATCCAAGTTACATTTTTAGTCAACAAAATTCAGTCTCGCAAGTTTGTTTTCTTTGAGTATAAAAGCGAGTGGGTTGAAATCTATTTTAATCCTGAGAATCACATAATTAAAAAAAAATCCGTTAATTATGATGAGCAAAATTTTAAATTTATTTTAATTTGGTTCCCTCTATCATTTTAAAATTAATTCGCCAGCAGTCTGGTAACCTAAGAATAGCATGCCTCGATGGTAGGATGTCTACTATCCTTCATAAGACTAGACAAGCTAATTTTTTTTAATTTTACTATCTAGGCAACTGACCATGCCAAGTAAAATTAAATAACTGACATAGTTTCGGTCTAATATAAAATAGCAGTGACTTAGATGGAGATGATACTATAATATACAGCTAAGTGTTAATCATCATCTAATCTCAAATCAATCGCTTCGCAATAAACCCTTCAGATGGAGAAGTAATCCACACTAACAATTATCCAAAATTATCCCTAAAGGAGGTTTGTACTGGCGATACTACAATTAATCTGTTCGATGGGGAGGAAGGTCTTACTGCCAACATGCAGAATTTAATTGCATCACCTACAAACTGATGATAGAGACCGCATGATTTATCTGTGAAAAAATTTTCTTTCCCACTTAGATTTTTAAAATATTTTTGAGTTTATAAAAATCTATGTAATTAAAATACATTTATTAATTTCAAAAGTCACATGATCTGAAAGAATCAAACATCTTTTCATGTACACGATTCCAAAAATTCAGCTTTATCAAACAATCTTTTCGTGTTTAAATGCATAACAAATAAAATTTAATAAATGTACAGTTTTTTTCTTTAGTTTTTCAGCTAAGATAGTAATTAAAGATATTTATTTATTTTATTTTTTGGTCCACATTTTTCAAAAAATAATAATTTATTTTGATTAAATATTTTTCTATTTAATTAATTCAAAATCCAAAATTAATTCTCACATTTTTTCAACATATTCGATTTTTAAAAAATTATTTTAAACGTCAAATTTTGTAAAAAAAATGATACGCATATATATAAACATGATATGCATATATCCCGATTTTATGATCCAAATGAAACACTGAGGTGTTTCAGTCTCTCTTAGAGAGTAAACTGTTTCAATCCATGTTCGCCTTTAATTCAGTGTCTTGATTGCATCAGGCTTTCTAAATACTATCTGATATATACTGATATATCATATTAATCTCGTATATATCAAAAAATAAATACAAAGCAACCCCAGGAGAGAGAAACTGCCAAACCACCACAAGCCACAGCTGGCGCCGCCTTGCCACCGCCTCATCCGAGCTCTATTTTCAACGAGCTTTATATTATTGGAAAGCTTTCAAAATATGAGATTTTTCTATAAAAAAATCTGCTGTAAATCGGCCCGAAAAACGGTCGAAAAAACTATTTAAAGCTCAAAAAACGCTACTGTCCGCAACAGCACCATGCAGCTGTGAGAACCTGACCCGATTCATTTTTTATGAAATGATTCAAGTTTTGATGGAGTAAGAGTTAGACATGACCTTGGTGAATATTTTGAACATGGATACGCGTGAAAGATATGTTCGGGGAAGAATATGAGGTTCTAAGTGATGTTCGGACAAAAATATGTGAAAAGCGTGTAACGGAAAATGACGCACCTTTACTAATTTGGTCATAACTACAAAATAAATTTTGGTATGAGGTTTGAACCATTGGAAAGTAGACGTCCAGGGCTTCGATTTGAGCACAAGAATGACCCTATTTGGAGTTCGAACGAGAGAGATATCATCGTTTGAAGTTGGAACAACAGTGTAGTGTAATGGGGAACCGCTCGAGCGGTCTTTCGACCGATCGAGCAGTTTGTTCGGACAGACTATTTTTATAGCGGTGGAATGGGTTGGAAAGTGTGTAAAGCTTATCTTGGAAGCTTCCTTTTCCCTCTTCTAAAATCCTAAAACCCTAGCTCTACCTTCTCTCTAGGTTTTGGGTGTGTTCGGGCTCAGATTTTGGTGGTTGGAGGACGGATCCTTGATGTACTCGTCGTGGGCTTCCTTTTCATCTGAATGAAATTTTGTTTCGGTGGCTTTGGCTCTTCACTGATTGGTAAAGCTTCGGGTTTGTGACCCTATGAGGTAAGATCCTAGACTGTATGGATGTTTCAGGATGTTATATGCAATTATAGGAGTTTTCACCAAATGATTTTGCTTGAAAACGCTTTTAAGTTTGTTTTTCATGTTTAAACCGCGTTATTCGCTTTTAGTTGGTTTATTACATGTTATGAACTCGTGGATGTTCATAGTTTTTCAAAATGGGTGTTTACGTTCGAGAAATTGGGTTTTTGGTATAAAATCGTTTTTCGTTGTTTCGGTTGGAGGAAATCGGATTTTGAGAATCCTTTTTGGGTTTTGGTAGTTTATATCAAAGCTATGTGGTTGTTTTAGATTTGTGTATACCCATGAGTATCAAAACAGGTGTTTGGAGATTTGATTTTTGGGTTTAAACAAGTTTTTATGTTGAAAAACTTGCTGCTATTTTCGAGAAACCAAAACTGGTTCGAGACCGTTCAAGCGGTCTTTTCACTGATCGAGCGGTGTGTCGGGCGGTTTGAACAGTTTTGAGATTTTTGGTGTTTTTGGTTCTGGCTTTCATCGTGGGATGTTTATCCGATGGAGTTGCGAGGTTTTGTGGTTTTATGGTTTTCAAATGGTGTTCTTGAAAACAGTGATTTTGTGAAAAGAAAATCTCGGCATTTTATGTTTTGGAGGTTTGGAGCTAATGCTAGGAGTTAAGTCTCAGATTTTGAAACGTTTTGTTGAAAACGGGAAAAAACATTTTGAAAATGCTTTCGTGGGTCTCCATGTTGATGGATGTTGGATCCCTTTTGAAAATGCTTTCGTGGGTCTCCATGTTGATGGATGTTGGATCCCTTTTTATACGTGTTGATGTCTAACTATTTTCGTGGAAATGTTTTTTTTGTAGTTGTTGAACTACGGGTTAGTTTTGAAATGATTCTCTAGATGTACCGGGATGACGAGTATTTGGCACGAATTGCCCTCGGTGAAAGTCCAAAAATGTGCGCAGTATAGGTACCTTTGTCCTTCGGGATAGTTCCCGTAAAGAAGCGGTGGGTGCTCTTTTCCCTCGGGTTGTCGAGCCCGTAAAGTTAGCTTTTATGTTATGGTGCTTCGTATAGAACTTGTGTTTAATTAACCGGTCCCATGATGTGTGGGGATTAGATAATGAACAGGGGTCTATCGTTGTTACCTCTGTTATGTGATGGAGTCGGTACATAGGATTCATTTGCTTGATCCCCGGCTGCGTGTTCAGAGTGGATCTATTTTATCCTTCTCCTCGGCTGTGGTCCGAGTGGGGTGAATTGTTTTATTTTTCTCGATGTGCGTTTCGAGTGGAAAATACCGTTTTATCTTTCTCCTCGGTGGTGTAGCCTGAGTGAAGCAAACTGTTTTTATCTTTCCTCGGTGTGTGATCCGAGTGGGAAAGACATGTTTTGGTTATTGTTTTCTTTCAACTATAAAACGTGTTTTGCATTGTTTAAATGCTTAGTTGGGAAGGAAAACTATTTTGGAGGGTTGTGAGAAAACTTGGGGTTTTATGATGTAAAAGCATTTTAGCTTTGTGGTTGAGTTAGCTCCCACTATATGATATGCATGGTTTTGAGAATGGAAAACTTGTGGTTTTGGGTTGGGAAAACCTTTTGGCTCTTGTGATTGAGCCTGTATGCTTATAATTGAATATCTTGCCTTCTTTACAGCTTTATAGTCTGTTTCTATTGGGTTTCGGCTCACGGGTAGGATTTTCTATATAAAACCTTTTTCAGATGATGACATGGACAATTATCTTGAGTAGATCTTGTGGTGCCCGTGATGACGGATTTCTGGTATACCTATTTTTTAAGGCAGATTTTGTACGCTATAAGGCGATATACTGTATGCATGTTGGAACTGTATGTCTTTTGTTTATGAGAGATACATTTGGGTATTCCATTGGTTCCAACAGGTGTATTTGAAATGTATGAAATCCTATATTTTCATAAAACTAGTGTTGGTGGTTGTTCGGTGGCTTTTCGCGTGACTTGGAGTTTGGGGCGTGACAACTTGGTATCAGAGCTCTGGGTTCAAATACCTATGAGCTGTGGGAGACGTGGGTGTGTTACCTTGTGAGGAAAGATATGTGCGTGCTTGGTTGCTTGTGTTTGGAGCATGTTGATGTTGTGTATATGTGAGTATGCAGGTTGGACCTTATGATTGATTAGTCTTATGTTTGGATTGACAGACTTGGGAGCCAAGTTAGAAACGCGTTTCATGGACGTGATTTCTAACAGGGAATCTAGGTAGGTTGTCCAAAGTGGCACGTCATTCTTATCGATTCTCCTCGGTATCGGTGTTGTGTCCGTATGATCGTTGTGGCTATGTGTTAGTATGATTATGTGGTATGTGGTAGAGATAACATGATAGATTGACCTTAGGTTGTCGTGTCTCATGTTTTTTTTTATATAACCTGTACACCCTTAGAGGCGACGAGACCGTGGTTTGGGTTTGGTCATGTGTGACTCAGTTGTTATCAGTTGCAGGGGTACGATTATGGGTTGAGCGTCGATCACCTGGTATGATGTGGAACTCCTCAGTGAGTCGAGTTTGGCCGTGTGATGGATTAGGTACGTCTTGAGCCATGCTATGTCATGAGCCGTGTACTCAGGATGGGGTATGGACAGGAACATAGTGGATGGGAGCATAGTAATCTTTGGCTGAGTGTATATAGATAGAGCAGAATGTGAGTGGTTCTGGAGATATTCCTTAGGCAAGATGTTATTGGTAGTTCGAGCAATTTTGTTGACCTTTTGAGGTTTGAGAATTGAGTTCCGAGTGAGTGAACTCAAGGATATGGGGATGAGTATGAGTTGCAGTATGCTAGGAAGAGCATGGGTGATGGTTGTATGGGATTGTGTAAGGATTCCTGCGACGAGTATCAGTTCCGTGAGATTCCTACGGGAATGCAAGTTCGTGATTTGGTCGATATCGTAGTAATTAGGAGATTGCGTTTGGGGAACCCTGTTGAGTGCATGTGGTTGGCTTAGCGCTGAGAGGATGTATCTTGAATGTGATATGTCTGGAGGTTGTTTGGGTTCCACCTTAGGTTCAGAGATGGGTGTGTCGTTGCCTATGTAAACGAAGTGTGGAGTGATGAGGTTCAGCAGTATACCGTGTAGTTTGGCTGGCCTGGAGTGATAGGTAAGAAATTGTAGGATACGATGCCTGTGATCGTGTGCGCCTTGAGGGCAGAAGTGCTGAAGGTGTCTACATGGTTGTCGGGGTTATTAGTAACTCTGGATGAGAGGTCCCAGGATTGGGTTCCCTTTGTTTGATGCTGTGCCTTAGACAGTGAGCTCGAGGCTGTGACGTGATTTTGGTTTGCCTAGCAGGAGTTAGGTTGTGTAGCGCAATCTTGTGATGCGAGGTTTTAGGTACCATGGGATGTGTTGTACCAGGTGCGTGGATTGATGGTGTTCACGTCTGTGAATGAGGTCAGAGAGAGCTTGGTGTAGTGGATGACCTGAGTACCATGATTAGAGTTGAGAGCAGTTGTGTGACCGTAGTCGATATGGCCTCGAGGAAGGACTTACAGAGTTCGTAGAGGCTAAGTGTTGGTGCATACTGGGAGTATGCTAGCAGTGCGCTGAGGTTGGGTCGTGGTTTCTTGTTGGCCCTTCTCCTTCCTTTGGATGGAAAGAGAGAGAGAGTCTTCTTGTAGATGATTGTCTCGGAGACAATTGTCTGGTGCGAGTTGTTTCATCTCGGTTGGATAGAGATGCCAGGTTTTGATTGGTTTAGGTTCTAGTGGTATTCTGAGACTGTGAAATCTCAGTGGAACGGTACCCGCGCTGTGACTCGTGTTATGACTCGTGTTGTGACTCATGTTGTGACTCATGTTGCGACTCGTGTAGTGACCCGTGTTGTGACCGTGTTCTAACTCGAGAACTTGTGTCGCTGTGATCAGATGATGGTTGGACTAGTCCTTCGTGGTTTCAGCAGATGGTTGAACTAATTGGATTGTGATACATGTGAGGTTCGGTGGGTGGACAGGGAATGCTTAGGAGTTGGTGTTGAGACGTAAAGTTCTTTTGCAGTGATCAGTTGAGGACCCTCGACCGTTGTGTGTGTATGGTTATGCTTCTAGCTCGTGGTAGAGCGGGAATTTTATCGGAATAGTGCGGTTGTGATATGCGTATGGTGGGTTTCTGGTAGACTTTTGTGAGTCTGGCCTTTTGTTCTATTTAAGGACCTGGAACTGTTTAGAGTTCTTGGAGTCAAGGAGTGGTTATCGACTCTGATAAGTGTTGTGCTTTGGCATAACAGTTGTTTGTGTGGATGGTGGTTCTGAGAGTATGACGGTGGAGAAGCTTTGGTTGGCGTGGCCCTTCCGTGTGAGTTTTGGATGTGAAGAGATAGCTGAGTGTAAGATGTAAATCTTGGTTGGTTACCCGACGGACGAGTTTGGGGACTCAAGGGATTGATGTATGTGTTCTGCTGTCACGCCCCAAACATCCGGGTGACGCGAAAGCCCACCAAAACACCCATTTGAGGAAAATAATTTTCACAGTTGGTAATCAAAAGATACAACGTTTGGATAAAAGTCCCCACAGTTCAGCTCTCATAAACTGAAAACATGCATCTCATACATGAATAAACATATCGCCAAAAGGCGTACAAAACCAGCCTCAACAGGCGTTACATGTGTAAGTACATGTCTCAAAAAGGAAAAATTATAGCAAGTCTTCCATCACCTCTGCAACTAGGTCAACTCCTCATGCTCACCTGAAAAGGTTTTACAGTAAAATTTCACACCGTGAGCCGAAGCCCAATAGGAACATAGACAGTAAAACTGTAAAGCAGGCTATGCAATTACACACACATAGGCTCAACCACAGGAGCCAAAAAGATTTTCCTTCCAAAATCACAAGTTTTCCGTCATATTAACACGAGTCTCAAAAAGGTTTTATCTCATAAAACCCTACATTTTTCATCCTTCAAACTATGCATATCATCCTAACAGATATCATGCCACAGTTAAGGAAAAGCTGTAAATAAAACAATAAGCTCCACTCAGGCCACTCAGCCGAGAAGAAAATATGTAAATGAAATTGTATGTACCGACTCAGTCGAACAGACAAAGGCAACAACTATAGACTCCTGTCCATTACCCTAGTCCTGAACCACTGAAAGCCTGCTAGGTAATGATAAGTTTTATACGGAGTTACAACAACAACGCCATTCACGGAGGCAACCGAGTTCTTTATGGATTTCCCTGACCGATGGGAAAGCACCCAAATCACACACTTGTTTCTTTACGGTTTGCCACAACCGATGGATGAAACATAACCAAATCACACACCTGCATCTTTACGGATTGCCACAACCGATGGATGAAGCAAAACCAAACCACGTTTACGGGGATTAACTAGAAGGACTGTAGCGAACCCACTCTGCGCACGTTTTTGGACTTACACCGAGGAGCAATAGAACCACTCTGCGTACGTTTTTGGACTTACTCCAAGGAGCAATAGAAGCCCAACTCATAACCACACACTGTCACGGTACATCTATGGAAATATTTGAAAGCCTACCGTAGCTCAACTACAAAACCCGTAAAACAGTTTATACAACACGTGTATAAAAGAGATCCAATCCATCAAAATGGAGATTTAAAACCATTTCCAACAAAATATTTAAAAGGTGAGACTCAACCCCGCAGGTTAGCTCCAAACCTCCAAAAGCACGTTTTTCACCCGATTTCACAAATCACCATTTTTAAACCTCCTTTTGAAAACTACAGATACCACGTACCCGAAACATGCATACCATCGAGAAAAGACGTAAAAACTCAATTTTACTCAAAACCCCAGTTACACATGAAAATCACATTTGATGTATTTTCTACCTGGTGAAAACACGTATAATTACACAAAACACCCTTATACAGTTGTAGGGTCTAGAATCCTACCTCGGAGAGTCAAGAACTCGATGTCTCAAAACTAAACGGCGTCAGAACGAGATTTCGACCGGATGGATGCGAAGCCCTCGGCCCCGATAGCAAGGATACACAAAGGAATCAACAACAAATTAAGCCCCGGGCCCTCAGAGCTAGAGAGAAGGCAGAGAAAAGGGTTTCTTAGCCTGGAAGCAAAGGTTTGAAACAAATATCTCTGCCCACTGGATATTTATAGGCAATAGAAAAACACACTGTTCAGTCGACCGAACCTACCCCATCAGTCGACTAAACTCAAGGCCAGAAGCGTACTGGAATCTATTGTGATGTTTCAACTCAAAAACCGACCCAACCAACCTAAACAAGGTCTGGAAAAGTATAAAACACTTTTACACATGCTTTTCTACAACTTTAAAGCATAAACCATGCATCAATGCTCTCATATACTGGAATAAAAGCGTCACGTATATAAACAACTCAAAATTACAAGGTTCAGCGTCTCACATTTGCGTTGGAGTTGATGCTCGATATCCGTCAACCTGTTCGCTTTGCCAGATTATGAGAATCACGTTTGATGTGTCAGACGATGGAGATCGTGTTTGATCTGAGGATGGTCTGTAGCCCTGGTATTAGTGATCTGATGGCGAGACGTTGAGATGTGTAGTAATGTACAGTAACGTGCTGTTGCGCGGGAGTTATGATTTGATTGATATAGGTTGTCGAATACCTATGAGATGTTCTATTTATGTGACGTGTTTGGTCGAGTCACTCGCTGGAGTCAGGTGACTTGCTGGAATCAGATGACTTTGTGGCTGTGATGCCAGGTCGATTTTCGGTTGTGTGAAACCTTGTCTAGGACAATGGTGTACCACCTGATGTTCCTTCTGGGCGATAATAGTAGTTGGTGATGAAAGATCAGATTGGGAATGACGGATTGAGGGTTTGCTGAGATGTGTTCTTGATGTCAAGGTGAGTAGGTGAGCTTCTCTCTAGAATCGCATGTTTTTGTTGTTGCTCGTAGAGTGGTATCATGACAGCTTCAGTGATGGGATGTTGGCATCGATAGGGTGATGATGTGGTATTAAAATCAGTTGTCATTTGGTGATAGTCAGAAGTCGAGTAGAGTTTTGCGTGGAGCATGTGGTTTCATGCGAACGATGTCAAGGCTTGATATCGTGTGTTTGGACTTGTGGAGATGGTCCTCAGTGTGCATGGTGAGATGTGGTTGAGCCAATTTGTGGCAACAGGAACGAAGTGATAATCTCTATGTTCTGGAATAGATAGTGTTTAGGACCAGGTTCCATGACGGATTGGTCTTATGCGATGTGCTTATTACCGAAGTGATTTGAGTTCGGCGAGAGTCAGGTTTTGAGGATTGCTAGTGTGAGCTGGATTTGGATCCGGTGTTCCAGTGATGTTTCCTCGATGATAGTGATATCAGTGGGACTTGCACGTGTGGGTAGTTTGTGTGAAAACTGAATCTCCTAGCCGTGTCTTCCTTGTATGACGACAGGTTTGGGTTTTCAGTTGTTGGGGCTTTTCTGCTATTATACAATATTGATGGGTTTATATATGAGATTGATGATTGATGGGTTGGTGTTTGGCTTGTGTTCAGTGTTGAATTTCTGGGATGAAAATCTTTTAAGAGGAAGAGAGTTGTGAGACCCTAACCCGTTTCATTTTTTATGAAATGATTCAAGTTTTGATGGAGTAAGAGTTAAACATGACATTGGTGAATGTTTTGAACATGGATACGCGTGAAAGATATGTTCGGGGAAGAATATGAGATTCTAAGTGATGTCCGAACAAAATATGTGAAAAGCGTGTAACGAAAAATGATATACCTTTACTAATTTAGTCATAACTCTTTCTACAAAATGAATTTTTGTATGAGGTTTGAACCATTGGAAATTAGACTTCTGGGGCTTAGATTTGAGCACAAGAATGACAATATTTGGAGTTCGGACGAGGTAGATATCATCGTATGAAGTTGGAACAATAGTGTAGTGAAATGGGAAACCGCTCGAGCGGTCTTTCGACCGATCGAGCGGTCTGTTCGGACAGACTATTTTTATGGCGGTGGAATGGGTTGGAAAGTGTGTAAATCTTATCTTGGAAGCTTCCTCTTCCCTATCCTAAAATCCTAAAACCCTAGCTCTACCTTTTCTCTAGGTTTTAGGTGTGTTCAGGTTCGGATCTTGGTGGTTAGAGGATGGATCCTTGATGTACTCGCCATGGGCTTCCTTTTCATCTGAATGAAATTGTGTTTCGGTGGCTTTGGCTTTTCACCAGTTGGTAAAGCTTTGTGTTTGTGACCCTATGAGGTAGGATCCTAAACTGTATGGATGTTTCTGGGTGTTATATGCAATTATAGGTGTTTTTACTGAATAATTTTGCTTGAAAATGCTTTTAAGGTTGTTTTTCATGTTTAAACCGCATTATTCGGATTAAAAGCATGTTGTTCGCTTTTAGTTGGTTTATTACATGTTATGAACTCGTGGATGTTCATAGTTTTTCAAAATGGGTGTTTATGTTCGAGAAATTGGGTTTTTGGTAGAAAATCGTTTTCGTTGTTTCGGTTGGAGGAAATCGGATTTTCATAATCCTTTTCAGGTTTTGGTAGTTTATATCAAATCTATGTTGTTGTTTTAGGTTTGTGTACACCCATGAGTATCAAAACAGGTGTTTGGAGGTTTGATTTTTGGGTTTAAACAAGTTTTTATGTTGAAAAACTTTCTGGTATTTTTGAGAAACCAAAACTGGTTCGAGATCGCTTGAGCATCTTTTCACCGATCGGGCGGTGTGTCGGGCGGTCTGAACAGTTTTGAGATTTTTGGTGTTTTTGGTTCTTGCTTTCATCGTGGGATGTTTATCCGATGGAGTTGTGAGGTTTTGTGGTTTTATGATTTTTGTTCTTGAAAACAATGGTTTTGTAAAAATAAAATCTCAGTATTTTATGTTTTGAATGTTTGGAGCTAACCCTTTGGGTTGAGTCTCAAATTTTGAAACATTTTGTTGAAAGCGGAGAAAAACATTTTGAAAATGCTTTTGTGGGTCTCCATGTTGATGGATGTTGGATCCCTTTTTATACATGTTGATGTATAACTATTTTCGTGGAAATGTTTTTTTTGTAGTTGTTGAACTACGGTTTGGTTTTGAAATGATTCTCTAGATGTACCGAGATGACGGGTATTTGGCACGAGTTGCCCTCGGTGAAAGTCCAGAAGCGTGCGCAGTGTAGGTACCTTTGTCCTTCAGGGTAGTTCCCGTAAAGAAGGGGTGGGTGCTCTTTTCCCTCGGGTTGTCGGGCCCGTAAAGTTAGCTTTTACATTATGGTGCTCCGTATAGAACTTGTGTTTATCTAACCGGTCCCATGATGTATGGGGATTAGATAATGGACAAGGGTCTATTGTTGTTACCTCTGTCGTGTGACGGAGTCGGTACATAGGATTCATTTGCTTGATCCTCGGCTGCGTGTTCCGAGTGGATCTGTTTTATCCTTCTCCTCGGCTGTGGTCCGAGTGGAGCGAACTATTTTATTTTCTTCGATGTGCGTTCCGTGTGGAAATACCGTTTTATCTTTCTCCTCGGTGGTGTAGTCCGAGTGAAGCAAACTATTTTTATCTTTCCTCGGTGTGTGATTCGAGTGGGAAAGACATGTTTTGGTTATTGTTTTCCTTCAACTGTAAAACGTGTTTTGCATTGTTTAAATGCTTGGTTGGGAAGAAAAACTATTTTGGAGGGTTGTGGGATAACTTGGAATTTTATGATGTAAAACTTTTTTAGCTTTGTGGTTGAGTTAGCTCCCACTATATGATATGTACGGTTTTGAGAATGGAAAACTTGTGATTTTGGGTTGGAAAAACCTTTTGGCTCCTGTGATTGAGCCTGTATTCTTATGATTGCATATCTTGCCTGCTTTACAGCTTTATAGTCTGTTTCTATTGGGCTTCGGCTCACGGGTGGGATTTTCTGTATAAAACCTTTTTCAGGTGATGACATGGAGAATGATCTTGAGTAGATCTTGTGGTGCCCCTGATGACGGATGACGGACGACTTTTAGTAATTTTTCTTTCTGGTATGCCTGCTTTGGAAGTCATGTTTTGTACACCATAAGGCGATATACTGTATGCATGTTGGAACTGTATGTCTTTTGTTTATGAGAGATACATTTGGGTATTCCATTGGTTTCAA